>JAVQJD010021493.1:0-21800 GCA_036023655.1 Nannoperca australis
ACACCCTCTATTTTCTACTGTTTATTATTCTTTTTTCAATAACTTTATTGAGCATTGTAACTGTATCAAAAAGCAATTTCCCTTCTGGGATTAATAAAGTATTTCTGATTCTGATTTGCTTAAAAACTACAGTGCCCAGTTTTAGGAAATGTTATAATAAAGTCCACTTGCTAGATTTTTCAAAATATCTGTGAACCACTTTAAAAGATACCTGTTTTCAGTAGAAACAAACAAAGGTTGAGTACCATGTCAAGACATGGCTCAACACATGGTTTTGGACTTTCTATGGGATTTGTTGACAATAAGAACAATATAGAAAAAATCCATACGTATTCTTTAACTAAAATGTTTGAACCTCTCTGATATAATTTGCTGATGCTAATTTGTTAACAATCCTGAGGGATTATTTTGTGTCAGTTTGTTTGTTTGACGTAAATTGAAGAATAGTTTAATTTACTTTTGCTTGAATTTACACCATTGTTTTACAGTGAAATAAGCACATATATTTAGAAACAAGTAAGAACGTTTGGCTGTCTTGCTGTTCTCCCTCCGCTCCTGACCTGTTTCTGAAAAAACGGGACAAACGCTTATGTTGACGTATATATTGTTTGGGCTCTTCCACTTTTCTTATTTTACTGCTGTATTGTCATCCACCTCTGTGCCTGTACCTCTTTACCCCACCCAATCCTTTCTCTTTCTCCATCTCTTTGTTATTTTCTGGTTTATAGTGGTTGAGTCACCCCATAAGACATGAGGCAATTTAGCTGTAAGAGGTCAGAGCCCAGCTGGTGCTGTTCTTCTGGCTGTCAGGAACAAAATAACAAGACAAGATTGTTGCAAATCAAACAATGACACTAATTTCATCACTAAAATGTTTCCTGAAAGAAAGTTTTTCTTTTACCAACATTTTGAGTGTCCACACAATTCTTCAGTCTTTAGTCAGTCTTCAGCCTTTGATTCATTTTCCAGACTGCACTCCACTCTGACTGCACCCACACGCACTTTGGTCATTACTCATGCCCTAGTAACTATTCAGAAATATGCAATCTGCATTGCTAAGTGTTACTGCTTCAATAAATGGATTCTTATCAATTTGTGTCAATAATCCATGATATGGCTGTTTGTTTTGACAACCTTGTGCTAACTGGTAGTCCATGAAACTAAAATGTTTCCTTTATTTGCCTTTTTACAGGACTATCAGATAGTGATGGGGGGCATGAAGAAAGAGATAGAAGAGAAGATGAATGAGATGAAAGAAAAGATCACAAATACCACAAAGATCATGGCCATTAAAGAGAAGAATCTGAAAATGGAGCCTGAAAACATGAGAGAGGAGAAAGAAAGAACAAAAGGACACTTTTTATTGTACCATTTGGGTGGTTTTCCCCAAAGCAAAGGTTTGGCTACAGTACATTTCAATGAATCAGCCCCTCCTCTCCTCCAATTATGATTGAGATTGACAGGGCAAAGGTGACTGATGTACAGGAGTTGTTGTGAAGACTGATGAGAGAGATTGAGAAAGAGATCATATTGGAACAATGCGTTAGACGATGTGACTTCATTTTAAGCATACTGAGACCTTAAGGGTGTGGAGGCTGTGGTTGTTGATGGGCATGTAGTGTGTGCCATTTAAGTGACACACACTCGAGATTGTTTCCTCTCACAGACCTGCAGGTTATGTAGGTACCATACCTTTAGATAGATAGATAGATAGATAGATAGATAGATAGATAGACTATATTAATCCCCATGGGGAAATTGCACTGTTGCAGCAGCAAATGGAACAATTACAAGAATCAACATATCAATAAAATACAGTTAACAAATAAATAGAGATTTAGATATGTTTATCTGTACAAATCAGAATGTGCAATCCAGCATAAAATGTGTAAATATTATACATTGCCATGTACAAAACTGTACCCAAAAAAGTTATCCATTTCCACTCAGAGGAAAAGTCAAGACATAAGCAGCTCAACAGCATTAGATATTTATTATACAACATAGTAAAGAAATATGTAACATATAAAATCCCCCCCAAAAAGATAAAACAAACAATTGTTAAAAATCGGGTTAGTAAAAGCTATGATATTAAAGTGTTAGTTGAGAAAAAGCATTCAGTAAAGGTTTTAAGATGAGTTTTAAAAGCAAAGAGAAAAATGCTAAGTGGAAGGCTGTTCCATACCTGAGGAGCAAATTTAGCAAAGGCCCTTCATTTTTAACCTCAACTTTAGAAGAAGGGAGGTCACCAAGTACTGGTTACAGTGTCTAAACAGCAGTGCATCAAGCTTGCTGAGGTCTGCAAGTCTGAATGATAGGTATAAATGTGTATTTTCTGGGTAGCTATGGAAGGGGATGTTGTGGCTGTACATCATATGTGCCAAGTGTAGTAAATACAGAGTGAACAAAATAGGCCCCAGAATTGATCCTTGTGGTATACCATGTTTGATCTCAACCTTGTGGGAGGAAGAAAAATAATTTCGTATTAGCTACATAGGATGAAAGACGAGCTTCTATATACTAGGATTCATTATTAAATAAGAATTTTAGATAATTAAAGAAGCTGTTAAGATGTAAGATACATATGTGAAACTTTTTCAGTGGTCTCTTTTAGTCCTGAAGAAATAATGGCACCATACAAATGTTGTTTTGTAGTAATTCACCTTCTTCCCCTAGCTGTGTGCTTCTCTCGTCCCCCGTCCCCCACTCTCTCTCCCTCTGAGGATATAAAGGGTTAAAAAACTGTGTGCAAGTATACCTAGAAGAATTTATGCTGTTTTGAAGGCCAAGGATGATCACAAATTATTATGAAATAATGCAAAGGGTTTTTGTCTTGGTGTATGAGCCGCTGACATGACCAATACATGTGACATATTGTTTCCTTGTTCCACACGCATAAAAAAGCAGCATTGTAAACAGATCATCGATTTGGGGAAATCAAAGCACTGGTATTCGGATCGGTTCTTGGTTATTGGCAGATAACCTGAATTGAGATATCAGGATTGCCAAAGCTGGATGTGTGCATCTATACGACTGTATGTACAGTGTGTACCCCGGCACATTGAAGAATTTAAAAAGTTAATCATAATAATCAACAAACTGTGTTTTATTTTTACCCCCCAAATATAGCTAGGATTAAAACAATTTTTTACAGAGTCCATGGTGATGTCTTAAAGTATCTTAATTTGTGCATAATCTGATTCATATTTAGTTTTCTATCATCAAGACTAAGAAAACCAGACAAGCTGAAACCAGGGGCCTTTTGCTTAAAACAATATTTTACATTAATTGATCAATCATCAAATTAGTTGCACATGTTCTGCCTAATTGTTTCAGCTCTAGACTGATTTCGGTTACATAGTCGAATCCCAAGGTTTTTGGACATGAGTCTGCATGTATGTGTACCACCATATGTAATATGTATATGTTATTTTCTATAAGTACTTGCCTAAAACAGCTAAACATTTAGAAAGGAAATAGTTGTCTGCGCCATTGTGTCTTCAGTAGTGGTGCAGCATTTGAGTTAGAGAAAAGTATTTTAATGTATTGTAACTTTAAAAGATTATTTTGCCCAAAGCAACTTACGATAGGTCCATTTAACCTTCGTGGGAACAAGAGCTAGACGTTTAAAATTGTTAGTCCATCCTTCCCAAACACACACGAAAGAGGGCATTTAATGCCACAGAAAAGAGCAGGTGTAGTTTTCTTTAAAACACAAAGTAAGTACCCAAAGTAACTCATTACTTAGACCAAAAAGAGACAGATGGGGGATCCAAACCAAAGAACTCCCAAACAGCAGTGTGGTAAAGGTCCAACAGAATCAATGAGACCATTGTAGTGGTTTGAAAGCCCAGCTTACAAAATCCATTAGTGACCACATCAAGGGTGTCGCATAATATTGTTAAATTTACCTTGAAAGACAACAACAGGAGTTACTGATAAAGGGAAACCTCAGTTCCATACCCCCATCATCCCAATAAAGGACATTTTGCCTAATTGAAGACTTTCCAAAAAATTATTATCTATACAGTTCTACTTTATTTATTTTACATTATGTACTGCAATCTCTTACCCACAAACCAGCAGTCCTTCTCCATCCACTGTCTTATAGTCCCCACAGTCATTTCTGTAATTAACCTCCTCTGCTTTCCATGTGTCTCAGCCTTTACCAACATGAATCTGACTGAGCTGAATGCATCTGTGTGACACTGAGCCTCTATGAAAGTGCATCACTGTGCTGCATGACATTGTATTGCATGCATACAAACAAACACACTCACACACACTAATTTCCACATTCAAACCCCATATTGCCCCATTTGCAATTCAGCTCACCAAGCTTTCATTACTGCACTGTTAAGCAAAATAAATAAATACACAAACAAAAATGCCCAATATAACAGGTAGGTGTGTTGAAACATTTTCTTCATTAAAGTGATTTATCATTGACAGCTACACGGAGAAAAAAAAAAGGTTTATAAGGCATACAGCTCATTTTCAAGTATTTTGCTGCAAGCATAAAAAAACACACACCTCCCTATGTCCCAAATACAGTATCGAACAGACTCTAGATGTTGAATCCAGAAAAAGTTAAAGCATATAGGAAGAATTTGTAGCAAGAAATAGCTAACAAAGGGCAGTAAATGGAAATTTATGTTAGAGATTGACATGGTATGGCCTCAAACAAACTCAACCCACTCTCTGGCTCTTTTTATGGCTTCCATAATTAACACACTCATTTAGCTACAGCAGGTAGCCTTCCTTAAGTTAGCCAGACATTATTCAACATACACTGTTTGCCCTGTAGAGAGCAAGAGAGAAGGCTGAAGCATTTAAAGCTAGAGTGAGGAAGAGAAAAGAGGTAAAAATAAAGAAAAGAAAGTGGTAAAAGCATGAAGCAGGGCTGTTTTTCAAGCTTCTATCCTCTAATAAACCCCTGTTTGTGTGTTCTCTCCGATGCCAGAGCACATTTCTCTGTGCCTTAAGCAGACAGACTATTTTCCCTGATTCAGTTGTCTCGTAATGACAGAGCACTGACAGGTCAAACAAACAGTCATCTGGATGTACCGACTCCATTAAAGATGGAGGGAAAAAGTCAGGGGGAAAGGGCAAGAGGGAGAGTCAATGGAAGACTGAATTCAAGTGGAGAGAAAAAATGACGGAGGCAAAAGGAATGAAGAGAGAAAAATAGACATAATGGGTGGGATTCTGAGGCACCCTGGGTTAAAAAAGCTTTTTTTTAAGAGGAAGGCACAGTGACAGTGCCAACAAGCTGATGTTTAAGTTTAATGTTTACCATGTTCACCACACACATTAGATTGCTAATATCCATTATTTAGCACTGAATACAAGGACAATGACAGCTCAAGACGGAAGTTCACAAGGGTCATCAAAAATCAATAAGTTTGTTTCTGTTGGGAGAATGATTTGTGCAGAAGATATTCTGAGTTCACAACTCAGGGCTCATCAGAAATTAGGTGATTTAGAAATGTAAAGGTTTGGGTGTTAAGGTTTCACCATAATCAATGGTCAGCTTCCTCTTGGGAGTATGAACGTGGACAACATGTCACACTTTACACCAATGCAGAGAATATTTTGAGACATGTTGGTCAGAGACAAAAAAAGAAAAGAAAAAGAACAATCACTCGGGTGGGTGAAGGTGATTACAAAATTAACACATTACGGTTTTATCCATACTTGACCTGTTTGTTGAGGTTTAAATTAACTGTTCCCTTATTTCAATTCATTTAGTCTGGTGAGCATACTGTCATTTGTCCTGAAACATAAAAACTGAATATTTAATGCCAAACCTAATCTGTTGTTAGCTCACACATCACTTAAATGAGTGTGCTTCCTTAAGCATGGATTCTGACCTTTAAAACAATGAAAGCTACTACTTAATCTCCTATATTAAACGGTTGGGTCACCCATATTACCAAGAAATACAGTGTATTGAGAAATGCAAATAGTTTTAGTTTAATATGTCTAGGTTTTTTATGGTATGTGCACCAATACAATGGACGTGAATGGAATTTAATAAGTGGGACTAACAGCATTGAATAATTATATGTAAACTATAAAATCTTTCTCCAACAATGTTGCTACTTCTCTGGATAATCCACAGATGCTGTCAAAAGTTTTCTTAGTGACTATTTCTTTGGTAGAAAGTACACCAATTATAAACAGTGAGGTATGTAGACTATCCAGAATAATGGGACCATTGTTTCTGGAGGTTTGCTACTGAAATCTTTTAAATCTAAAATATGATGATGTGAGCATCAGCTTTATAGTATTAGGGTGAAGGCAGAAGGCTCAAAGATGGATATCTTAACACCTAGGCAAAGAACTAATTGCGTGGCTACATACCAGCTGAGGTAAGGGAAGAATTTGTAACTTGGATGAAGTGAACCCTTGAAATGTGAAAATATTGCCCCTGACAATTTGCATTAGCGTTGGACATCTTTTTGCAATAGTGCTCCTGGTATTTCTGAAACAAGAATAAAAATCATGCAGGATCATTCAGCACTCAATGATGTGATATGTTACGATGTGACATTCTGGGATAGAGTATGTGTGCAGATGTGATTCAGACCCAGTGTTTTCTCAGCTTTATTGAAAAAGGCTGATGAAATTCATTAAAATGAGCTCGGAAGATGAAAATGGCATTGCAAACACACACACTTTAGGGACTCGTGACTTCCATAAATTCATATATTTTGGTTTGTGCAAATCCAGAAGTGCATCATGTGTATGTGTTTATCTGCGGTAGCATGTTTGCATTTACATGTGTGCACTGTATGTACAACTGGTGCTTCTTACTGTGTGTGAAGTAAAATCAGTGTGGTTCTCAGTGTGCCCTCCTTTAGTCTAGATGTAAGGTTGTGACAGTACCAGACCGCTAGGATCTATGGCTGGTAAAAATAGACTATGAAGCAGCTGTAGCGCTTGGTAGGCTGGTACTAACATAATCTGTCTGCTGTCACACTATCAGTCTGCAGTCTGAGGGACACAGGAAGCTGTGTCCATAAATCACCCTTTTACTTCCTGGGTTAAAGGATCCACAGCTATAAGAGAGCTATTAGGTGGACTGTGTGAATATACACACCCTAGTTAGCATGAGCGATATGTCGCTGTCACTGACTGGGAGAACTGGGAAGTGAGCAGAATTTTATGGCTCCAATTGGTAGTTTGTTTTAAGCTGAGCCACTGTTCGTGTTTTCTAAAGATGCCATGTCTTTAAAAATATATTCTCGGGCATTGGGCAAAGAGAGTACCATATATTTTATATATTTTAAGTGAAAACAATTAATTTAATGGATACATTAGAAGTAACCTCTGCTCTTGATTTGGAAGAAGACAAACAAAATGATCAAATTAAGTAATGTATCATTCTAACAGTGTTTCTTTGGTACAGAGCCTAATCAGTCTCAGGGGAGGACAAGAAAATAACTGATTTGTTCCTTCAAATTAATAATTTGTACCCTCAAATTACTTAACTTGCTCCCCTGATGTAATCATCTGTGCCCTCTAATTACTTAATTGTGCCTTCCCATTACTTGATCGATTGCTTAAAATTGATATAATTAAGTTATTGAAGAGGTTGTAACTGAAGTTAAAGGTTGTTGTGGTAAGTAAGGGAGCAACAGTCAGAGTTTTAGAAGCAGCCAGACTGGCATGACATTTGCTATGCATGTTATTTTACTGACCTGTTGACAGTAACTGTAGCAACAGATTCAGGCCAAACTTTTAAGTTTCCCTGATGCATAATTTCCTGTGCACATTTATGCTTCCGACTGAACGAGACTAATGACATATCTATTACCTTTCCCCGCTTTTGCCACCGTCAGACCCAACTATCCTGTACACAGGAGGCTATTGCCAGCCACCTATACTGACACCCAATATAAATGTAAACTGCATACACAGTAGTGGGGGGGGGGGTCTTTTATCAATCTTCTATCACAGTATATGGAATTTTATATCATGGTAAATGGTATATATTGAAATACAGTTAACTGTTCTGTAAATTTAATTAGAAATGATTTAAAATAACTAAAACATATGCCATTTTGTATATTTACAATTTCACTCTTGTCACTCTTGAGAGATTATAGGATAACTCGAAACTGTCTAGCCAAATCTCTACCAGTGGACACATTGCTACCATCGCATGGCATATACTGCCATAATGCCCAACCCTACCCCAATATACTGTTTATTAGAACTAAAGTAGCCAAGACAATGCAGGTTCTAAAAGGTGCTTGTCTTAAGCTCCATCAATTAAAACACATGTACTGTAGGAAAGTGAAGTGCAGATGTCACTAAACTGTCTTTCAGTTTCATGTGACCAGTTTATATCACATTTATATAGCTGCAGATACTATGCAAACAAAAAATAAATACTTCAACATTCAGTGGTTTGAGGTTTTGTGATATCCATTTTGGTCAAACTACACCTATAGTGGCCTTTTTCCAAGTGTTTGATGTTCTAGAGGAACATCTATTATGTCATGTACACAGAACAATGAAAATAAAGTCTGCATGTAAATAGGACATTATTATTAAGTGAGCTGACAATCATTTCAGTCAGTGAAACAAATGTTTTAACAAACAGTAAAAAGTACTGCAAAAAGTAAAATAAATAAATACATGAATAAAACAGGACATGATAATGACTTACATATGTTTCAGCATTTGTAGAGAAATTTTAATGTAATGCAAATGCATTCCTTTGCAATTCATTTGTACAATTTGGCTTGGTTTTGGGGTCATTAAACACATATAAAACACACATTAATATAATTCCATTTGTTAATTGCAAAAATGAAGAACAATTACGAGACACAAAGTTTTTGTAAACTGCATGAAACTCTGTTGTTGCATCTTTTCCAGCAATGGAAAGAAAACTGCTGTTCAATTGGCTTTAAAAGAAAATGTACACTTATATTGTAACTGCATTTTTATTTTCATGGTTTATTATTATTTTGGTGGCTTCCTAATGGATTCGGAGGTATTTATGAAAATTGGAGCCTGCAATCACATTGAGTTGGAGCCTGCAATCACAGTGGAAAAAACACCAATAAAAGCTTAAGTATGCAACAGATCTCACAAAATATTTGTAGATTATGTTAATGTTTATTCTCTGAAATGAGGCCAAATAAAAGCAAATGACCACTTTAGCATTTCAAATTGGTTATGGAAATACCTTTTGGTCTGAACTATAAACTGAGCTGTTTATTTTACTGAAGAAAAACATTTTTTCTAATGGCCATAACTGTTTGCTTCATGCGTCATTTTGAATATGGAGTATAGCCTATTGAAAGAATTCTTGGTTTAGAAAATGGGAACCCTTCACATAGTATATATACACATATACATAGTAACATGTTGCTTCTGTAATTAACACATTTGAAAATGAATCATAAGCAGAAAACAAATTTGTCAAGAAGTAGAGGGATTTTTAAATTGGAAAACTGACATTTGCTGTGAAAGATGTGTATTGTGAATGTTGAACTAGACGGACATTTCTGATGCCATTACAATGTTTTATAAATGATTTTAGAAAACATTTACACAAAGGATAAACATATTTTGTGAGTGGAACACTAATGCAGTGTCTTAAATTGCGTACTTCCGTTAGTACTTCTACTTACATACAATATACTGTGTACTGACTTGTGTAGTTAATGATAATCGCAACACTTGACTGCGTCTTCTTTTTCTTCTTTTTAATGGCAGATTGCAACCAGGCGGAACATTATCACCAACATGTACTGCGATTGCCGCATGCTGAAATATCTGCCAGCTTGTTTTCTCACTCAATTTCAATTCAATTATATTAAAAATGGATAAAAAAAATGTAAGTGCTTTTACTTTTAGCCGTAGAAATCACTACCGCAGCCGCCATTTTCATACGTTGGTGGTCCCTGATCTTCCGCTGTGTAGCTAAGACCGTTGAGGGTGAAAAGTGTGCAGCGTTCCACACTCAACTTTCTGACCTGAGTACATCATCCGGGTACTCATAGTGCTGCATTTTGTCATGTTGTCAGTGTGAACGCACTTATGCACTCAAAATAGCAGGAGTAAGTTTGGATGTACGCAAATTGAGACACAGCATGCGAGTCTACAGTGTACAGACATGTTAGCTGCTCTGTGAGGCTGCACTTCAACACAGCACTGCTTTGAGCTTAATGCTAATGTCGGCATGCTAATATGCTCACAATGACAATGCTAACATGCAACTGTTTAGTGGGTATACTGTACTACACTCAAAGTAAAGTTGAGGCTGATTGGAATGACACTAGTTTTGTAGTATTTAGTCACAAACCAAATATCTGGACAAAATAACATTTTGACCCGTTGATTGTGCTAGATGAAAATTCAAGGGATCACCAAAGTTACTACACGTCATCCTGTGGGGAACATGAATGCGTGTACCAAATGTCATGGCAGTCTATAAACAGTTGTTGAGACACAAATGTAAACCTCATGGTGGCTCTAAATGAAAAGTCAGGAGATCACCAAAGGGATTAGGTTCCATTCTCAGGGAACCATAAATATCTACCAGATTTCATGGCAGAACCAATTGTTGTTGAGATATTTTAGTCCGGACCAACCCAGACCGTGATTGCCGAATGAAGATAAAAAATCTCGAGGATATGTTTCTGTCACATGTGATTTTCATATACGTTATTATTTGTTTCTTTTTCTGTGTTTTAAGATACCAGCCTTTCAGTGTGTGAATTCACCAAGCAGTATTCTATAATAAATGACAGCTCATCACATTTGTGAGTCACAGTCCCCATCAGGGCTTCTAATGGCTTGGATTCAGTCCCTAACACACACACACACACACACAACCCTGACATCAACAGTTGATTTCAAATCAGTCACAGAGAACAAAAGGGGGACACTGCTCACATATTACAGCAACAGCTTTGAGGCTAATGAATGAACTTCAGCTGAATATCGACAGAAGGATATAGAAACACACATAATGGAAAGTAAAATATGCTTGATGAAGAAGGTCAGGGGGCAAAGTAGGAGGTGTGGAAGGTAAGGGATTGGGGGATCGCAAGAGATGGAGCTATGAAATGAAAGAGGATGAGATGGTGATTGTGAGATTTGTGTACATGTAAGAGCGAAAGAGAGAGAGAGAGACAGAAAGAGGATGAAGGAGAGAGAGAGAGAGAGAGGCGGGGGTGTGAGATGATGGATGGGAAGAGAGGGTAGGGTGCGTGGGGGTGATATGACAGATACCTCGTGAGTAACGGCGGGCCTGGGGCTGAATAACTCATCGCTAGAATTACACGGGGGCTCTGACTGTGTGAGTGAGTATGCATTACAGAAGCAGTAGAATATACTGTATATATGTGCATTTAGATTCCTGTGCATTTATGTGTGAGGTCGGTGCAAGGAACCATGCACAGAGAAGCAGCACATCAGCCAGCAGTGGGAAAAGAAAGGATGACAACCACACTCCTAAGAGACACAGAGTGAGTGAGTGAATGAGAGGGGGGGGAGTGGTCGAGATAAAAAGTGAGGTGTCCCAAGATGAGTTATTAAGAAAGGACCCGACAAGAATAGAGGCACACACACACACACACACACACACACACACATACACACAGATAAGCTTGTGCTAACAGATAGATGTATTGACACAACTGGCCTGCAGTTAAGATTCTCTGCACCTTTGCTACAGTGACTAATCCTTCAATATACTCTGACACACAGGGCCACCATACTACATCACTGTATTAAAGAGGGAGAGGGCAGAGAGGGAGGGAGGAAGGGGATTCAGTAGGTGGCCACACGTGTGCCCAGAGAAGTACAATCATACTAGAGTACATGAAGGAAGGAGGTGTAAAGAATGCAAGCCAGAAAAAGGGAGAAAAAGAGGGAAAGTGAACAGTGTCCCAGTATCCCAGTTTCTAATGGAGTACTAGAGCAATTTAGGTTTCATGAGATGGATATAAGAGATGAGATGGGATATAATGGGATTTTCTTTGGAGAATCCCAAATTGCTCTAGTACTTCACTAGTTCCCTTCCGGGATTTGAGTGAGTTACTTCCCCAGACTAGGGAGTCCAAGGATCTCAGGGTCTTGTTCCTGATAGAGTGTCAAATGGAGCGTGAGATGGACAGGTGGAATGTGGCGGCATCAGCAGAGGTGCAGGCGTTGTATCAGACTATTGTGGTGAAGAGGGCGCTGAGCTGGAAGGCAAAGCTTTCAATTTACCAGTCAGTATACGTTCTAGCCCACCTATGGTCATGAGCTTTGGGTAGTGACCTTAAGAATGAGATAGTGGATACAAGTGGTTGAAATGAGTTTCCTCGGTAAAGAGACTGGGCTGGGGTAAGAAGCTCAAACATCTGGAGGGATTTCGGAATAGAGTCACTGTTTCTTTGCATCATCCGATAAGTGGATAAGTGAAATAAAATGGATAGATGGATGGGATAAGGCTTATACGGATATGGTTTTTACATGCAACACATAACTGGGATATTCCAAAACACTGAAGATAACTAGGAAACTGTGTATACCAGTGAATTCACACACATAACAACTCAGAGAATATGGTAAATGTGAGGACATCAGCAAGAAAATAATGAAGACAGGAAGGGCAAGAAAATTGTGAGTACAAAGAAAAAAAGGTTGACTGACACTCAGGCACCAAGAAAGGAAGTCCGAGTGAAGAAAAGGTTAGAAAGAATGTGGGTGAATATACATGAGAAGAAAAAAGGAAAGGAAGGCAAACAGACAGAAGAAGCAAGACTGGGAAGACAGTTGGTACTAAAAGGAAAGTCAGCCACAGCAGTTAGACCTTCATTAGGAAGCAAAAAAACTGGAGAAGTAAAGGGTGTCAGGAAGCCAAACATGTTAGTGAATAGCGAGGGAAATAAGGAACAGCAAAAGAATGAAACAACAAGGAGTAACAGAGCAGGAAGCCAGGTGACTGGGAGGTCAATTAGTAAGGAAGAAGCCAGCCATACAGGAAACCAGAGCATCATTACAGAAGGAAGGATGGCAGACTGAACCACCGCCATATTCAACAAGACATCTCCTCGGCTCTTTCTGTCTCCAACACTTGAATGGGCAGGAGAAGAGATTGTTGTCGCTCATCCATGAAGTGTAGGACACTGTGTTAGTCAGCTCAGAGAGAATCTGTAAAAAACCCTGTGTGATTTGGGAGTTTGAATTCATGCCCTATACACAGTTAAGTAGGCTACAGAGTGCTTAGGCGTAAAGTAAAGAAAGCAGTGCAGATAAGTACACATTGCACTGCTCACGAACACAAGCCCACACACTCATATGCAGCGCTATAATCGGCTGTGTCCTTTTATATTAGGCTCTGTCAAGACTTTCAGCCCCACATCCCACATGTAGGCAACATGCAAACACATACACACAGACAGAGCACTCACACTGTGTAACGTGCTGGTTTTATGTGTGTCGCACACCCACTCCCCGGGAGTTGAGAGCTTGCAGAGCCCTGAGGTAAAGAGGAAGGTGTAACAGAGAAAAGGATGGAGCAAAACCATTACAGAGGGAGGTACAAAATAGGGGGAAGATCGAGAAATGTAGTCAAGCAGAACAAGTTCATCAAGACAGTTCCACTTGTTTTCAACTGGTACATACAGCATGTAACAGTGCATTGTATATATTTCTGAAACTATTAGTTGATTAAAAAACCAAACATTTGCTGGTTATGATGTTTGTGGCATACCATAAATACTTTGTTTTGTAAGCTGATGTTCAAACTGTGTAAGAAATAATGTTAAAGCCCCAATGAAAGGGCAGAGAGAGCAACAGCAAGCTAGCAACTGGTTTTGCTAAGTTTGCTGATCTGCATCTCAGTATGCAAAGTGCACCTGGCTCCGAGAGCAGTTCAACTCAAAGTTGCAGAGTACGCTTTATAGTTGGAACAGATTGATTCAACCAGACTTAACACAGGATTAAAAAACGCTCTTAAAATGAGAATAAAAATAATAATACTGTTTATATGTATTTAAAAATTGTCCTCACCACATTCTTTGTTCATACAACGAGGTGGTAGTTTGGTGGCTGAATTTTAATGCCTCACATCAGGATGGTTCCTTTTCGTATGGAGTTTGCATGTTTTCCTTGTGTTCATACAAGTTTCTTGGGTTGCAGATGAGTTGTTTTCCATTCATTGGAGACTTTGAATTGCCTTTAGGTGTGCACATGAGTGTGTTTGTCTGTGTACGTGTTGGCCCTGTTAAGAGACCTTCCCTGCCTTCCACCCATCCCAGCATGGAAAAACAAACGAATGAATGTACTAGGCTCTGAGTGATCCCTCTAGCACCAACAGGCATGTTAAAAAATGCTCTCCTTCAGTTTGATGGAGCAGAAAATGTGAGGCGATTGCATCATCCATTTTTCCACCAAGCAGGGTGTTGCATTTCCTTCCATCTGCTCAGAGTGAAATATGTGATGTTCCACCATCTATCACAACAGATTCTCATTTAGCCGGGACGCTTCTGCTCAAGCTGTGTGACAACGTGCCCGGGAAAGACGTCTAAGATAACACAACATGTGTAAACAATTCCCAAACATGTTCAGTGTCTGAGTCAATCTCCCCTACTGAGTGGGAATTCAGAAGGGCCACTTCACATGGTGGCTTTTACTTTGTGTCTTGGCACTTTGCTTCCAGACACATGCTGTATGAGGGGTCAGATGGATAGAAGAAGAAGATAGAAGCAGTAAGGTGAAGCATCCCTGGAGCAGGTTTAATCTTTTCATCTTCATAATTCATTGTTATTGCTTTAATTGGAAGATTCCATTGCTCTAAATATTGTTTCAGTGAAGAGTTTCCCAGGATTTTAATGTTATTTCAGAGGACTGCATGAATGTTGGGGTTTCACTGAAGGGGTTTCATTGCTGTGTTCAGTAGTGCAGTAGCCCTGCATGTAAAAACTCAGCCCTCTTATTTATTTAAACGGAGCTAGTCCTTCGGTGAACCGGGAGTGCCAACACGTAAGCTCTGACAAAACAAAATAGTGCCGTCCAGCAAAAAAGTTGAACCTGGCTCAACTTTCTCAGCTACACACACAGCTACAAATCGCTGCGCAGTGTTGTGGCATCTGACAAGCCTTTCAGCGCATTTATCTGTTACTCCAACAGTACTTCCTAGATCATATCTCAATGTCTCACCGGTAACTTAAACAGCACGCCCCCACCAATACAGCTCCCAAGTCCAGTAGTTTCCCTTAGAGGTATGCATGGGACATGCTGGCCCACAGGACCTAGGAAAGCTGCAGCAGAATTCTGCCGCTTGGATTCTACCTCAACATTATAATGCACGGCACAGCGCTGGCTGGTTAGCCTTCAGATTACAGTTTGTAAATCACAGGTAAATCTTTTACAGAGCTTTTCAATCGTAACTCATAAATAATTTGGTAAAATGTGATGGAAACAGGCACAGAGTTCAGACCTGAGGCTGTCGTGCAGGCTTGGTATAAATGGATTGTGAGTGCAGGCCGCTGAGGTACAAAAACAAGTAGGAGCAGACAGGCATGGCCTTTAAAAACAGGTGAGTGAAGACTTTAGCTCTACGTGCAGTTTTGGTTGATTCGTCTTATCTTACTCATGTTTTGACTCAAAGGGAACAGACACAGAGTGATTCACCACAACCTGGTCAATAAACTGTAAAGGTGTAATATATTTATGAATGAGCAAACTTGAAAAGAACAGAAGATGTCAAGAGGTAAATATCGCTCCATGCTACTACTGTATATACCAATTAAAACAAGCTCACTATCATGTCACTTAACTAATTCAAGCAAAAAATGGTGCCTTTGTTTAATTAAGAAACATGAACATAAAGAAACATCTCTACTAGCAAACAGACCGCCCACACTAATGGTGAAAACACAGACTGCTAAGGGTTACAGAATGAAATAAAAGAAAACATCTGTGATATTGTGCATATGCGGGTGTTTGTGTGTTTCCAGCTAAATTAAAATGCTGCACCATCATTAAAGAGTGCGACACGTTCACCTGCTCTCTTTCAAAGCCCTCCTCTCTTCTCATCTCTCCCCTTATTCCAGGATTTCCCCGTTTCTCTCTCTGCTTTCCATTTCCTCTGTTCCTGTTCACCTTTATGGCTCTCAGAAGCTGCAGTACAATGGCTTCTCCATCTGCTTTCAGTTTTGTTTTTCTGCCTTTCATTTCATTTACTGTCTTTACATTTTTTTCCTTTTCCTTTTATATTTTGATGTTTTTCCTTAATCCGTTTTTTCTTTTTTTCTTCTGCTTTCAATGACCTCCTCCCTGTGAATTTCATTTTGTATAGTGTCTTTCTCTCCCTGTGTCCAGTGTTAAGTGAACCTTTCATTTTTTCCAGTGCTTTACCGTTGTGGTTCAAAAGCTAGATTTGTGACCCCCATGATGGCTTTCAAGACAAATTTGAGGGGTCACAAGATGATTAATGGGACATTAAATAAGAAAAGAAACATATTTCTGCTCCCCAAAATGCTTTGGATTTTACTCCAACCCTTGTTTTTTTGTCAATTTAAAGCCTGTAGCCACTGTGTATTACGCAATCATGCAGGTTTATTGCATGTCCACACTGTGCAAAATCTTAGTCTCAGTCTGTTCAGACTGCACGATATCAGTTTTGTATCATGTAAAAATGAGCTATGAATGCCTGCTGAACCGTAGCACCATAATGTTAATTAGAAAATAATACTTCTAATCGTCAACTTATGCCTTGCATCTGCGGCGTAGTCATGTATTAAAGTTACTAGTTATTAATGTTTTACAGTATGTGTACATGGCAACTACAGTATGGTTAAGTTAAGGTTAGGTTAGAGTAAGATGGAGAAAAGTTACATTTAATATAAATTGAAACATTAATGGGTGCTTCAGAAGTCCGTCTTACTTAACTGCTGTCCACTTGAAGAGCGATAGCTCCAAAATCTATCTCCCTCTCTTTCCTCGCCTGCACAAGCACCTGCGGTATGTTCAAGTTTCCTTTTATTTTTTATTTACTTCAATAGAAAACTGAAAGCATTTAGATGATTAAAGACTACAGACTTTCAGACAAACAGGAAAAAAACATTTCTTTAACAGTAAAATGACTGTAGTATATACATGTACTCTTTTGTACTTTCAATCATTTCATCTTTCATCATCTTTTAAATTCAGCCAATCAGCTCTTCTTTGTTTCTCCAAAATGATGAGCTAAATCATTTCTGTGCTGATTTTAAATAGCTGTTTAGCATTGTAATTTATTAATGGCAACGTTTAGTCATTTTGGACTGCACTGCCAATAAAACATTGTTGAATTTGCCAGAGAATGACAGGGAGAAGAGAGGAGGTGAGAGGAGGGTACGAACAGATGGAGAATGGAGGCTGAGCGAGAAATAAAAAAATAAACCAAAGGGGGAAAAAAGGTGAATTTGATTAAAAGGAGAAAAGAATTACCTGATCAACTGATTACAGGACACTTTGTGCTCTGGTGCATTTGCATAAGCTTCACTTCTTTTTTTGTTGCAAAACAAAAAACATGATTGGTGTTGAAACATTTTGTTGTTAAATGAAATGCAATGAGGTTTATGGGTTGTTCAGTTCTTTGAGTTAGTGATTGCAGCAGGTTAATCAACTGACAATTGTAATGAGATGAAGGCTTCTGCTGAAGATCCAAATAATATAATAATAATAACAAGTCACTTACATTACACAGACAATTATCTCCATTCTCCTACTAGATACAGTTCTTATTAATATTCATGCACACACACATCATTAAGGGAGTGCTTATATGAGGGGATGTGGGATGCTGCTGGGGTCATATCAGTGACCCTTTGGTTGCAAAGAGAAATATCTCATATGCAAGATCTATATGTCTGCAATTTTTAAAAATAAATGTTCAGTATCATATAAAGTTAGAGAAATAGACTGCTACAATCTAGTCTTTTATATTTAAGGATAAAAAATAAAATAAAAAGATTTAAGAGTCGGGGATCAATGCATAGGCACAGATCTGAACCACATTCTGGGTCTGTATCGTTGATCTTAAGGATTTTTTTTGTATTTGAATAAATAATAATAATAATAATCAACCTCCGTTGTTTCATTTTAAAGTGTATTTTATTCTTCTACTGGTGTTTTATACTTTGTATCCTTGCATGCATGTTTCACTGCTTTGCAACTGCCCATAACTAAATACAGTATATGTGAAGCAGGAAAAGAAACAAAAATATAATTTTATCTAATTTTATTCAAACTGTCGATATGTAGTTTTCAATGACGTTGATAAGCATTTAACATTTTGACAGATCTGATGTCACTGATGAGCCATCAGCAGGTGAGTCCCTGCACTGGATGATATTGGATCATATCTGACATTTAAACGCCTCTGCTAGAGCTTGACGTGGGAGGGGAACTGCACAGGAGCCATTGATTACCTTGTGGGTGTACTAGCAACCATATTTTGCTTCACAAAAAAAACATAATAAGTCTTTACTGCCACACTGATGCATTGGAGCAGTTTTTTTATTGATGTTAACCTTCAAAGTGGCAATAAAAACATGAACAATAAGAACTGAACAAAAGTTTGCTCACCGGGCCAAGTTTAACTAATGTGCCTCTTACCAGTGAGGTGCTGCATTCACAGGTTTTGTGAATTTCACCCATTTTATAAAATAAAGTTGAGCAACAATAAGGACACAAGACAGTTCTGTCAACTTATTCAGGTATCAGCACATACAAATGCTTTGTATACCACATCTGATTAGCCACACATCACTTCATATAACCTGTTGGGAAATTATTTAAATTGAGCACTAGTGTGTGTGAGGAGGCTGGCAAGTGTGACAATGGCTAAAGAAAGCAGCCCAACAGGCCAATTAGACATATGTTCTTATAAATAGGATAAGTATTTTTGACAACATTTTGTTGTATCTCGCTAGTTAACTGTGGTGAGCCTGCACATATTTGTAACTTTTCAGAAAGTCAAACTTGAGTCAGAGTCTGACCTTCTTTTGTCTTTAACCATTAACGATACAACATCTTCAAACAGCAACCAAATGTTGTTAAGTTGTGATTGATAATAGTGTACATCTCAATGTTATACTCTACTGGCAAGAACATACTCCAATTATGTTGCAGTGTATGACAAATACATTTTTGGGGAAACCTAATTGCTGCCTGGGTTTTTTTCACTGGAATCAATCTAGAATGTGTAATTAATAGCACAGAAGTAAAAGGCTAAATGTTGGGATGGATTGTTGGGCGTACAAAGCACAGGACATTGGCAGTAGAGGGCAGTGGTTAACCTGGTCCAATGTATTGTAACGTTTAGGCTACTAAAACACACATGTTGACTGTTTTTGTTGTTCAAGTCAATATTGACTTTTTCAAGATGGAAAAAAAACACTGTCTTTCTGTAGTCCCCCATCATTAGACCAATTTGCAAATGTGAATTAGTCAGGAACCTCTCAGTTCATTTTGGATTTCCAAGGGGTGTTATCAACAAATATATATTGTGTCATGTTTGTGTGAACCGTCTGAAAAGCATGCCAGAGCAAATAAAACATGCTCGCAGATTTGTCTGGTTCCCAGGCTAATCTGTCCTTAACCTAGGTAGTGCAATTCTTAAAATAACACCGGTATAAAACTTGAATATGGAGGAAGAATTCCCAAATAAAATCTAGAGAACGCCTCTCTTCGAAATCATATGACTTGCTCTCTATTGTAATGTGCTAACTACCTTGACCAGAACAACAAAGGGCTCCCTGTCCCTCGATGACTTCACTTCAAGGAGAAGTTCCTTAAACCAAATGATGTCATGCAGTGGGAGATACATTTAGAAGGCACATCTAAGATTATATTTCTTTTTGTTTGAGTGTGACAAATACGATTTGTATTATTTTTGCAGTTTTGTCTTATTCAAAAGAACTCAGAAGTCCTTTGTTTATGCCTATAGCATACTGCTAGCATGTTTTTGGGAAGTTTTGTTATAACATAACATAACAGATCATTATATAAAATAACAGGGCAAAATTGTCAACATAATGACAAAACATTAGTTGTTCTTTATAGGAGTAAACAAAGAGGCTTAACTTCATTCTCACTGGTTGACAAGCGTATTACACTCCACCAATACCTAAATGCATCTGGCTCCCTCCATAGATTCAGCTAAAATTGTTTGAATGAACAAGAATAATATCACAGCAATGACATCAACAACGGGAGAAACCAAAATGAGTGACAACAATACAGTTACAGCAGGAAAGAGTAAGCAGGAAAGCATTAGTAATTATGATTGTCCACACTGTCCAGCTTTGAATAGGCAAAGAACCAGTCAGCTCTACCAATGGAGACCTGTGTCAGTGTCTGTGTGCACCCCCCTGGCCTGGCTGCTGGATGCCCCATGGCAAATTTCCTTGTAATGTTCCTTCTTCCAACCATTGCTTATTAGGCCAGCTGCCAGCCATTATAACTGCACACTGGGGGGAAGAAAAGCAACAAGAACAGTGCCTTACAAAACTAGTGAGGTACAAGAGAAGAAGTTGCTGTGAATTTGGCTGATAGAAATTTTGTTAGAAGAGGCATTTGATTTGATTGTCAGCAGTCCCCAGTAAGGTGAAGTTTGAGAACAGAGGCATGAAGCCGTGGAATTCAAAACTGCCTTCACTCAAGCAAGTGTGAGGAAAACCAAGGCACAAAGCAAGCGGTTGCCTTTACTGTTGTATGTGTGTGTGTGTGTGTGTGTGTGTGCCTACGTGTGTGTGTGCATGATGGATCATCTTCACAGAAGTCAAGAGGGTCAACCTCCTCCATCTGGAGTGTGACATCCTCGCTCATTCCCTCCCCCACCCTCTTCTTTTTGCTCTATACTACCATTCATCCTAATCACAGTCTTTCTCACTCACTCTCGACACAGAGCCAACTCTCTTATGTCTTTGCTCTCCAACTGCCTGGCAGTCAGTGCACGTTGGGACAACAGTAGCTGTTGGCAGTTTCTGAAGCGACTTTCCTCTCAGGAAGTTGGATATCTGCGTAAGGGGTAAAGTTTGTATTTTTATATCTGGGCCCTATTTTTTACAAATGTTGGGGTCTAAATGACTAGTATCTAGCTAAACATTTGGAATTGGTCCATTTGATGGCCTCCGCCAGCATCCGTGGTTGGCTGGCTGCAATGGCTACAGCAAAATCCTTGCAGGCGATTGCGCCGATGTAAAGTAGCACTGAAAAATGTCTTGTTTTTGCCACTGACAGGCTCAGATTGTTATTTAAAAGTGTCAAAGACTAAGACCCCTTTGTCTTCCTGCAACAACTCAACCTCTCGTGGGATTTCAGAGTGAGACATTTCCTTGAGACTTCTGTTTCTGGTTAAACAAAAAGGATCTTTCTCTTTAACAAAATGGTCTATCTCTGTAGAGACCCTTTCCATAATGTTGTTAGACTACCAGTCAGACCAGTCAGTTGCAACACTTTTAGTACACATACTTTTAAGAGATATAAGTATTTGTCATTTAGACTCCAACATCTGTAAAACTTGTGCCCAGGTGCTGGAGTTTCCCTATAGGAAAATGCTGCCATCATACTCCAACAACAATACTTCAAGGGAGCGCAAGAAAGACAAATCAAACAAAACACAAGTTTCACAGTTTGATGTTTTGGCCCTCTTACACCAAGTCGCCTTTAGGTCAACAAGCCAAATTGTAACCTCACAAACTTCAAGGCTTACAGAACTACAAAACTTTAACCTTTTGTTCAAATCACAGGCAACCGCTTTAACAAATTCCCTCAGGTCAACTTGTTTATCA
>JAVQJD010021498.1:0-13146 GCA_036023655.1 Nannoperca australis
ATACAGATGACCGATCCACCAAAATCAAATACTAGGCAATAGGCAACATATCAGCTCTAGTTTGAATTTTGTTAAGTGTAAAAATGTAACATTAATGCAACACTGGCCAAATCTCAGTACAAATATGCGATGCAAACGTGTTAGATAGGAGTTACATAGTAGGTAGACTTATTCATTACTATGACAGAAGGAAAGACAACAATACTGGTTTCTTATTTAATACATGTATTACATAAATAGTCTCCCTGTGTGCAGGGATGGCCAACACAAACGGTATATGGTACCACAGACTGCATGTGGTGCACTCAAAAAACACCTTTAAATATTGTCAGTGTTGTAGTACTTGCATACAGACTAGAGTGCAGAAAGATTTGAAGGCTGCTCCATTTATTTTAATAGGAAAAGTGTTTGCATAAAAAGCAGAATATTAAAAGTATAAAAGAGAAAAGTCATAGCAGAAATATCCATAGAGCTGAACGTTTTGCCCGGCCCAGAAAGCCCTAACATCAGCTTACAAAGCTTCTGTAGGCCAAATATCTGTAACGACAGTGTACATGATGTTTAGTCAACAGTAATTGGTAACTTCCATTTATATAGTGTATCTCATATTTCTAGTGCAGCTTCTGTGAAACCAACTGATGATACATTTTCTTGTTTGTTTTTTAAACAATACGTCCATTTATTTTCTGTCGTTAACATCAGTCCTGCTGTACCAGGTGTTTCTAAAGTTGTGTGGTATTTGCTGTAACAGTCTTTCTGAAAGTAAGTTATTAAAAGTCTAAATGAAGCGTTTTGTGTGCTTCCAGTGTTTGATATGTAAGACCATGTTACTAACAAGTTAACAAGTGATAAACATGAAGATGAACAGTTAGAGGAAAAATTATTTCTCATATTACTCATATTTGTAATAACTGACATTTCATATGCATAAAAAAACTTACTGCTCTATTCCCCTTAGATGTAAAGGCCCACAGTCAGCTCTGTAGATGTTGAATGCATTTTGTAGAGGACACATTCAAACAAACAGGTTCGAGGCCAGGATGATTGCTGATTGATGATTGGTTCTGAAGCTGCTGTCATCTTCTTGTAACCTGGTATATTTAAAAGGGTAAGTGACATTGAACATAGATATTATGACTACATAACTACAATTTCATCCACCAAGCATTCCCACTTCCTGTGGTGTCTCCCTGCAGCAGATGTTCTCGGGCTCTGTAGGCATTGTTGCACCTGTGCTGGGGAAGAGATATAAACAGTGACACCACTGCAGGTGAAGCTTATATAAAAATTGTTTTACTATTCACAATATATAAAAGTCATATTGGAGTGGTGCAGTTTTTCTTTTTAATTGTTACTAATAAGGGCATGGGTCACTAAATGCAACGATCTAATAACGTTCAGTACATAATGGTTAAACGGTCATGTTCTCAGCTATTTTCTGAGGCTTTATTTTCAATTTATGTTTTTGTAGCATTTTCAACAGTGGCTTACAAAGATTAAAATATGCATTGTGACTGACTGATCTTTCAGCAGATTTGCACATAGTTGGACCATTTGAAGAAATGTTGGATTTTTCAGTTTATGCATTTTCGTTTAGTTTACTTAACTTTAATGACCACGCAGCTATGCCAATGGAATTTGTTAATCGGTACAGTCAAAAGATACAGGGCTCATACTGAGGTGAGCCTCTCTCAGCCAGGTCATTTCATAGTTCTCTGTAGTGGTCTGGTATTTGTCTAGATGTATTTGCGATGACATATGTAGCCAAGGGGAGGCACTGTTGTCAAAGGAATAAAGAGAGAGGCATAGTGTCCTGAGACTGTGGTAAACCCTAATTTAAACAACATCACCCCATCACCTGTAACTTGCCTTTAAGTTTGGAATAAACTCCAGTCTCACCAGCCAGTCTGCGTTTAGGTCCATCTCCTGCTGCCTGATGGCAGATCCTGACAACTTTAAAGTAACATGATGTATTTAACAGTTTGAAAGCTGTGCTATATATTAAAAGATACACAATAGATCCCCCCCCCCCTAAATGTTACATAGATAAAGCTCATATATTAGTCTAATTTAAAATGGTTGGTTCTGTAGTCTAATGTATGGAAACTAAATGGATTTATATCAGGATGAACAAACTCCTATGACTAATACATACACTTCAAAACATGTTGCACTTATACTTTTGTATGAGATAACTTATGCGATGATCTGGTATTGCACACCCTCAAACTTCAGAAATTGGTTCCTTTCAGTTTCATGAAATTGAGTTTAGTTTATTTACTACATTAGACTACAGTTTTTTGACAAATGTTATTAGACTCATTCATATTATATATATATATTCATATTATATTCATATATTTTCATAATGCTTGTGGTTCAATTGTTGCTTTCTACCGTGCACTGAAAAAAGAACTTACTAACTTCTGACTGACAAGTGCATCCACTTACTAATGCATGCATACACTGCCCTTCAGACAGATGCCCCTTTTCAGGTTTAGAGAAAACATTACTTAAACTAAGAGACTCTCCATAACTCGTAAAAGTTATGGTGCAGCCACAGACTCAATGATCTTTGAGGTCCAAGGCTGGTTCAGGCAGTGTGCACTCCCTGAGGGCTCCTGAGCCTGCACAAAGAACCTGTTAAAACCCTATTCAGCCATGCTCTCAGCTTACCGATAGTCTTGGTGAGTTAACCTCAAGCTCTGAACTGCCTCTGGGTGCTTGGACCCTGTTAAACTTCCCTTCAAGTCTGGTTTTAGATTATGTTTAATCTTTATTTGAGTTTATATTAATAACATAAACTCCAAATTCATTTAGATTAAGCCATCTTAATTCATCAATCGTACAGCCTGCTGAGGGGGCTGACATCATTCAGTCAGCATTTTTTTAAGGGGAAATGAATAAGAAGGCAGCCATTGTCTTGCTGTTGGTTTAGCATAGGTGTAAAACTAAACTCCAGAGAGTCAGTTATTGAGAGTTGAACCACAAACCTTCACCAGCCCAGCAGGGCTCATTGTGAAACCAAATCCAGAGACGTGGCCTTCAATTAGCCCAGGCATTTTCATCATCATGAACCCAGATCCACTTCTAACCCCAGACTCAACCTCAACTAATGGCACCTTGTAAAGACAGAGACAAGAGCAGAGGTGGGTGGCGGAGAAGCCGCGGTTTTCGCAAAATAGCTGCATGGACTTGGATCAATGGAGACATCATTAGAGAGATGCTGCCATTAGCTGCTACGAGACCTGCTATTACTGAGAGATCACATGTGATGAGGAGCTATAATGTGGCCCAAGGCAAGACCCCCAAGGTCCCTACTAGTACCACACACACACACACACACACAAGATGCCACAGAGAGGTGGTGGCTGATGAATGTGAGGAGCACTTCTGCAGGCAGTTCTTATTAAAGGGAGCACATTGTTAAAGTGTGTAAGCAGGGGTCTCAAACTATGTGTGTGGGTGGGGTTAGGATTAGTGGTTAAGTGTTGCTGGTGCTATGATGAACAAATGTTTGTGTGCTTCACATTGACTGTGTGTGTGTTCTTGTTTTCTGATAAAAGGAACATCAGCATGTATAAAAAGGACTAACACACACACACACACACACACACACACACACACGCCTCCAGATAAAACCCATCAGTGATAATGAAGGGAGGTTAGCCACAGGAGCGGTGTTGTGTAAAGTGTGTCTGTTCATTTATTCATCCATTCATCTGGTCTTTACCCACTGCTGCTCGGGTGGTAATTGTTGCCACGTCCCCAGCAGCTTGTACTCTTTTTACCATCAGTGAAAAATAGTATGTATGAACTCAGACAGCAGTATGTACAAGTCAATAAATATTTTCAATTATAGACATTTTAAGGTCTTACAATAATTCAAATACCACAAGAAAACAAGTAATATAGGTCTTATTTTATTTCACCTAAAACCATTTCTTTCTTTCTGATGAGATGTATAATAATCTTGTGTCTGTGTGTTAAGTAGAGCTGGAGTAAGGGTCTGGTTAGCCTAGCATAAAGACTGGAAACAGGGGGAAACATCTAGCCTGGCTCTGTCCAAATTTTAAAAATATACCTACAAACTTCTCTAGTGTTGGACCTAGTTTTTGTATGGTGTTTTCTAAATAAGACACAAAACATGTAAAACTGTGTTTTTAGGGGAGTTTCTTGGCAAATAGCAGTTTATCCATTCAGTGAGTACTTCTGTGTAGTTTCTTTGTCTAAAGTGTGGGTTGCCAGATATGGTTGGGTGAGCACAGGTTTTGGTTTTGGTTTTAGGCACGGTGGTACAACAAGACTTCAGGAAACTGCACACAGCTGCTGTTGTTCACCAAAATGTAGTTACAGAAGGCTTATTGTATATAGAATTGTCTAATTAGCAAGCACATCCACACAAAGGCATGGCAAGCTTTTCTATAGGATTGTCTTGTTTGGGCACATTAACATTACAAGCACAAATCCATGGCGTACACATTAAGACAACACAGCAGTAGAGCTCTAACTGTCGTGTATTGTCCAGTGTTTGAGACACTTCACCAGAGGTCTGGACTGCGAAGCAGGATTTGGGGTTAGGAAGATAACTTCCGGTTTAACCCTGTGTTTTCTGGGTTACGATGGTGATTCACCTCTTACAGAGCTACATTGCCATCGTAACTTGCTGCTCACCTAACTGGTTAAAATTGTCATACACACCATAAGAATACATCCAACTATTATGTGAATGCAATCATGGTTAGACTGGGAAACCATGGGTAGATATACAGAGATGATAACCAGCGTTGCGTGACCACTTAGCGTAATCGCAGTTGTTAGGCTCAGTGGAGCCAGAAAACGAAAAGAGATATTGGATATCTTGAACTGGCCTTGTTTAGTTGGAAGGATTCTTTTCAATCCATTTTGGTAAGTAAACAGTCACATATAGTGTATATAAGTATAACTTCAGCTTAAAGACTGCTGTGTGTGTGTATGTGTGTGTCAGCCTTAAAAAAGCCATGTCATTCAGAACTGTAGGCTTTTGGCATTCAAATCTCATGTGTAATTATGCCCTTGCTGAATAGGAGGTATAACTTGTAATGTGGTGGCATGGTGCAAGCCATGGTGAAGCATGGCTGCTTCACAGCAAGAAGGTCCTGGGTTCGATCCCCGCAGGTGGCTCAGTGGCCTTTCTGTGTGGAGTTTGCATGTTCTCCCCATGTTCACTAGGGGTTTCCTCCATAAATCATAAAAAACATGCAAGAAGAACGGATTGCTGTCCCTGACCAAGACAGGGCATGAACACTTGGACTTGGTCCCCGGACGCCGCATGAATGGCTGACCACTGCTCCAGCTGTCCCCCCGAAGGAAGGACAACTGGATGGGTTAAATTGCGTGTGTGTTTGCAGTGTGTATCATGTGTGAGCATTAAAAAGGGGCCTCAGGCTCTCTGATCTTTCTGCTATAACATCATAGCAAACATCTCTCTCTTATGACAAAATCAGAGAGCCGCTAACAAATACTGCTCTGCTAGCTTACTTTTAATAAACTTCTGTCTTCCACATACTGTACAGTATAATCCTGTGTTGTGTGTTTTGCCCTACATGTGTTCCTACATGTTTGTGTATGGCCTGTGAAGGAGAGGGAGATAGAGTTTGCTTGTATATACTTGTCAGTGGTTACATGAATCTCTGTCCTTTGTGTCTATATTCAACTTTTGGCTGCACATGGTTACAATCAATGTCATTGTGTGGCTTTACAGCCTTACTGTTGCTATCTGTTTTTTTGTTTCTAGCCAGTGTCTTGCACAATGATACTTTGACACCAGGGATCAAACCTCTAACCCCAAGTTTAATGGACGATCCGCTCTACCTCCTGAGCCACTGCCCCCAAAACAAAGTATGTAGTACAAAAAAGGATAGGGGAGATCTACCTTGCCATGTTTTACTGTAAATTACAAATACAATGTAAAATTACATTACATTTAGGCATTTAGCAGACGCTTTTATCCAAAACGACTTCCAAATAAGAGCTTTACATAAAGTGCATAGAACCATGATCGCTTTGTCTCATCAAACTTGCAAGGGCTGGAGATGAATCACAAGTGCTTTAGGTAAGTATATCAGTCCCAAAGGCAGAATCGAAAGGAGCATTAAATCTAGAAACAGTTTTTCTCTGTACATTATCAAAACAGTACATTCAAAGTAAAATACAATTCCAATATAATACCGTATGATGGAGCAGTGGTAGGAAAAAACATGCGAGCTGATGATTGGTCCAAGTGTGGTGGTGTACAGGGAGAAGAGGAGAGGTCTATGGACTGAGTCCTGCGGCACACCTGTTGATAGGTGCCGAGGATCTGACATATGACCTCTCCAGGAGACCTAGTAGGATCTACCCTCAAGGTAGGAAGTGATCCACTGGAGTGCAGTGCCGGCAGTGGTGGGCCGTCAGGGCCAGCAAGGCCTTCTCTGCTGGCCTAACATAAATCATGATCATAATTTACTTTCCCTAAATATATAAAAAATATTCTTCATGTTCTCTTCATGTTTGTGTTGTTTTTAGGTTAGAGTTTTTATCCGATCAGAATTCAGCTAGTTTGTGTTGCCAGGCTGTATGATATCTGCTTGAGACCTTCAGAATCAACAATGCTGGCGTCTGTGCAATGTAAGTGAATCAGATCACGAGATGTTGTCAGTAGGCCTTCTAGAAGGCCTCACGTTGAACGTTGTACGCGTCCTGTGATTGGTCCAATCACTCGCTGGCGCAGCTGTGTGGTTGTACTCAAAGTGTTTTTTGTGCCGCTGGCTGTCGCCAAGATGTGGCCGTCTTGTTGGTGTCTTTCTGATATTAAACTGCAATTTTGCAATTTAGTGTACAATCTTGTTAAAGCTTGCCTGTATTCAGTTTGAACTTATTAAAACTTTTTTATTTTTGACAGTACCACGTAGAGATATGTTTTAATGGCTGATGCGAGTTTATTGATTTTTGCGCTGGGAAATAGCCCGTTTTGTACACAATTGAGGTGATGCAATGCCTACAGTAGTCCGTAAGTGTGTTTCTGTATACTATTTCTCTAGCCGTGGTCACGTGGTGTCATAAATTATGGTATTATGAGAGGTATTTATTGAAGTTGGACTAAGTAGGACATCACTGAAGGCCTAGGTGTGAAATGCACGGCCCGCCACTGAGTGCCGGTGATGCCCAGGTCCTGGAGAGTTGTGAGCAGGATCTGATGGTTAACTGTGTCAAATGCTGCAGACAGGTCTAGCAGGATGAAGACAGATGATCTCCCTGCAGCTCTTGCAGACTGGAGGGCATCAGTGACCGACAGAAGGGCAGTTTCTGTGGAGTGACCGGACTTAAAGCCTGATTGGTTGGGGTCGAGCAGGTTGTTCTGTTTGCGGAAAAAACAGCAAGTTCAAGTGTTTTGGACAGAAATGAGAAATGAGATACTGGTCTGTAGTTCTGGAGGAGGGATGGGTTGAGAAAGGGTTTTTTGAGTAATGGTTTGACTCGGGCCTGTTTGAAAGCAGAGGGGAAGGTCCCTGAAGCAAGCAATGAGTTAATGACATGGAGAAGAAATGTTATGATGGAGGGGGAGATAGATTATTACTTATTACAGAAGTAGGTGGTCTTGGATTCAATTATGTTTGCATAATGTTACTGTTTGGAAGCTAGATCCAGTCACACTATAATTAACTATATCATTCTATCCCCCCTCTATAATGCCCAGATGATGTCCTACCATCAACTGCTTTCTTTTCTATATAGTTCAGACCTCAACTAATAACCATGGTGATTTTAGAGGTTTCCTCTTTCCTAGCCAAAGTTAGAGAGGAGATACTTTCTGTGGCAGCTTGTGATGACTGGCTGCTAGAAAAAGCTCCCCCTTTCTCATAGTTAAAGGTGGTGTTATATTGAACCACATTTTATTGACAGGTGTTTCTAATATTTTGTCCTTCCTATTTACAAACATGAGGGGGGCAGAATATTAGAAATACCCTTCTGTATAATAATGCAGAGCTCTTGTATTGATTTGGAGGGAGACTCCCAGTGGCTGGATAAAAGGCTTTGTAATGTCTAAGCTAACCGGTAGCCCACTACAAGAAATATGCTAGTTAGAATAGCTCTCTTTGCATCTTAATATTTTCACTGTCCCAGGCCGTTTAAAACCAGATCAACGTGCTGTTTTGTCTTTATTGAATAGTGACAGGAGAGATACAGAAAGGAACTGTGGGGAGAGAGAAAGAGGTCCCAAAGGTAGAGAACATAGAACAAAGGAAGCCATGTGGAAGTTATATGGTGTGTGTCTTAACCACTAGACCACCAGGACACCTGGCAAGTGCATTTTGTACATGTATCATCTACTGCAAGCAGGAAAACACACGCCTTGACCAGTTACTCTGTCAGAAATGCGACAGATGTGCAATTGGGATACTGAACTCCTGATCAAATATTGTCTTTTGCGGAGCAGTTTATGCTCTGGAAGAACAGGGCCTTATAAAAGTGGATGGTGTAACAAAGCTAATAGACTATGATAGCTGTGTTGTTGCCTCTCTGGGGTTCACGGTCAAAACAGTTTGCTACAGAATTCAAGTCTTTATCAAAGATTCACTTAACCCCCACAAGTGATTTTTGAAATGTCACCATTTTAAATGCTGAAGGAAGCTCTGGCTTTTTTCTTCTGTATCAGGACCAGTGTAAGCCCTTTGTGTCTCGCATGGTCCACCAGTAAGAATTAAATCTACCATATTGACAGGCAAGTACGGAAAGGAACGACAATTATAATACCATTCCAACAGTGTTCTAATCTATATTCATCCAAGGAACTGAGTGTGCACACTTTTACAGCAGTGAGAGAGAGGTTCTTTGACTGTGTAGATGGATGTTCCCCTGGTGTTAAGGAACCTAATTTCCCAGAGCTGAAAATTATCCACCTCCATATGGAATGGATAAAAATATCAGCTATATTTATGTGATGTGAGTTGTGCTGTGGGAGGACATTTATACAATGTGTCACATCTCTCCACCGCGGCAACTTCCTGACCAACTGGTTCCAAGCGTTTAATCTTCTGCAAAGATTTAAGAGGCAATTCTTCTTCTGGTCCTTCCTCTCTTTCTTGATGTCTGTCTCTTCTATGAACATGTGATCTTCTGTGTCATCTTTATTGTCTTTGGTGTAAGTGATCATGTTTCCATCGTGTGTAAATCCTTACTTTTTCTCCCTGAAGTCTATTTCTTGATGTCTGCTCTGCATTTGGCTCTTCTTCATTGTCTTTCATTTTCTCTCTGTCACCACTTCATTCATGTTCTCGTGCTTTGTCCTTGTTGTTTTTACAGCATTTACATTTGGCACAGGGGCCTGGAATCATACTGAGGTTTGAATTGTTACCAACAAGCTTGGGGCTGTTTATTCTGACAGTTTTAGAGTGTGGTTTGGTTCAATTTGATGAACAGAAATCAGCATGCGTCATTATACCATCCTGAGTGTATTAAGCAATACTTTAAGATCAGTTTGAGAAAGCTCCTTGATGGTTCTTTCTGTAGCTGTTTTCATTTCACACCAGCCGAACTGCCCTCTCCCTCTATGGAAAACACTCTTCAGTTTCTGTTGGCAACTGCTGGCTGAATAACACAAGATCACCATTTTAATATGAACATAATCTCAAACAATCACTAGCAAGGGGAGTTTTAAGGATTATTCTGATTTATTTTCATAGTTTGATCAATCATTCCTTTCAGTAATATAACACTGTTTTCACCATATTAATTGCTAAGAGCTGGGAGCATGGTGACATCACTTTAAAGAAGCCTGACGGGTCAAGAAATCTGAAGTCTTTGTAGTGCTTGCAGTTTTCACTCAAGACAGACAGGTAACATCGGGAGAGAGTAATGAGGTAGAAATTGTCTTAGATCATTTGTATGCAATTCATGTCCCTTAACCTAAAATACATTATAGAATTAAAGCTGTTCCATTTATTAGCTCAGTCGATAGAGCACAAGTCTCTTAATCCCAGGGTCGTGGATTCACACCCCACGTCTGGGGACCCCAGAGTTTGGAAGTTGGTTTGGATAAAAGCATCTGCTAAATGTAAATGTATTATTTTATTATATTACTTAAGTAGTCAGTAGTAGAAGTCAGTTGAATTTTGAATTGAACTCTTAATCTGCAGTTTTATGTTAAATCACATTGGGTTTTATCAGTTATTCCAGTGAAAATGTTACTCAATAAAATGTTTTATTAAAAGAACATTCATTAACATTGTTCATGGGTGGTGAGAAATCCCAGCTCATGTTGTTTTCATGCTTTCTTCCACTCTTTGTTGGCTGACTTGTAGCATGTTTATTGCATGACTCATTGCCAGGAATGTCACTAAAGTGCTGTATTTGGTTACATTTTGAAGGTAGCTAAAAACTTTCTTCTTCACCACATCTGTCCAAGTGTGTAAATATTATATAGAGACACGTAATTACTTCATAAAACACACACATTTTTGAACCGTCTTTAAGCAATTACAGCTTGCTAAGATAGACTTTTTCCCAAAGACAGTTTCTGTCATTTTAGGTCTGGTCAAGTTCAAATTAAAGTTTGAACCCCCCCGACACACACACACAATGAGAAATTAAGAATTTAGAATAAGTCCTACTGATTGAACTCAGACAAAACTAAACTTTGCTGTGTTACCCCACACATGACTCAAGTTCACAGACAAAATAAAAACATTTTCATGCATTTTTTTATGGGAATGCAGTCCATGGTCATATGCTGTAACGGTGTGGAAGTTGTCTCTTTGCTTGAGCTATTAGTGCACCTCTCAGGGCCCAACAGGTCCAGGAGGAACAAGAGAACAAAGATTAAGAGGAGGAGGAATATGAAGAAGGAGATGGGGAAGAACACAACCCAAAGCATGATGCTAAATCTTCAGATGAAGAAGAATGTGTTAACAAGTTTTTTTTTATTTCTAGGTCACACTCCTGTCCTGTCCTGCGGGCTCCCCCATTTCCACAGACATAACGCCAGGTATTGCGCCAATTAACGCCAGAACAACATTTTGTGTTGGTACACAAGTCTTAATCTAATTAAGATGGGAGTATTTCTCTCCATGTAACCACAATGATTCACACATAAGTTGCATTTACCTGTAGTTCCTTACTAAGCTACCTATTTAGCTGGATTCTTACACTTACTGTTTATGTGGTCTACTAAATTACATTATAGTTCACATTCCACTTTCTCACCTGCTCATCTGTATCTGCAGAGCATGTCCCTGTCTAACCACTACTCCAAGCATGGCTCTCCCTCCCTGTCTCTCTGTGCTGCCTGCATGTAACCACATTTCATTATTTTACTTAAAGAACAATAGCTGATGACCTTGATGATCATTTTAATTTGACACACTGAATATTCTTGTTTGTATTGTTAGTTTTACGTACTTTAATGTAATCATGCTGTTTATCTAGCTATATAGTAAGTGTATAAAGAACAGTGTATACTGTACAGTAGTACCAGTTACCTGAAATGCTAGCTATTGCCTTATCTACTAACCTAACCTAACATCACCTATTTTGGTAGCTAGTAACTTACTTACTGTCTGAATAAAAACTTGCTGCCGGTCCTTTCAGATTTTTTAGGTAATGTTACCAAGTGTGTGTGTTTGTGTGGGCTTTTGTTTTCCTTAACAAAAATGAATTGAAAATAAATAGGAAATACCAAGAAACAGATCCATTGACAAGGTTCATAAAAGGAGGACATATTTAACATATTTTCTATTGTATATTGGGGGACATGACCCCACCAAAACAATGCATGGTTATGCCCATGTTGGTATGTTGTATACAGATGGCAGGTGGTATTCCTGTATAAAAGGGACTGCAGATTGCATGACCCTAGTTAATCCAGCTGAATACATAATCAAACATCTGTTAACATGTTTTCTACTGTTATTCAAGTTTCAAGTTTTCTTTATTGTCAATTCTGCAGCATGTACAGGACATACAGAGGATTGAAATATTATTACTCTCAATCCCTCGGTGCAAATAAAACAGAGAATACACAACAAAATATAACCAACACAAAAACATACCAATACAGTCACCCAAAGAACATACAACAAACAAACCTGGCACAAAGACCAGACATAAAGAGACATACAGTGTTTGTCATTGTGTAGTGCAAGGGAGAGAGTTCAGCATCCTGACAAACTGGTAAAGGAAGCTGTCCTTCAGTCTGCTGGTCCTGGCTTGCAGGCCCATGCATTTGCCATGAGGAGAAAATTGCACCTTGCAAACACTTGTACTTGTGTTTCGTAAACACACTGCATGATTCTGGGGCAGAATGTGTCCCATCTGTGCCTGATAAATAGGCACAAAAGCCACAAAAGAAAATCTGGAGCCAGAATTTAAGCTTAATTCAATCCATTCATTATTAATTATTGATTCTTCAATCACCTGATTCATAAATAGAAGAAACTCCAGATGTACCATTAGGGATGAATTGTGTTCCATTCCTACTTCCCACTGTCAGTTTTTATCATTTAACTATGCTACCAACTGTGCTGTACTGCTCAGATTTTTCAGATTAGGCACCACATTCCAGCCTCCCTTCTCAATGGGGCACAGACGTTCTTCTCTGCTACTGATAATGTCAGTGAGTGGCAGCTCCATATGGCAAATATTTCAAATGCAGGAACACGTTGTCCTGTTCATATCGAATCAGAAGAAGACAACAACTGCATCAAACATTGGGCCTTATGCCAGATCCACTCATATGAACAGATCGGCGGCATGAACAAGAGGTTTGAATTGTCTTATTTTGAAATGTCCGGAGTGGTTCAGGCCTGTTATACGAGTCAGATAGTCTGCCTCTACAAATCAAAACAAGATAACCATATCTGTTCATCGTTTCAGTGTGATGGGTATTATGGCTGCCAGTTTACTGAGAGCTTTGACAATGTTTGTTTTCTTTGGACGGATGCCTCAGTTTTTATTTGGAAGAATTCAAACTAAATACAATCTATATTGTATTTAGTTTGAACAATCTAATGACCTTCTAATTGCATCAGACAAAGGACTTGTCTCTGTACTCGTCCTATTAGATCTTAGTGCTGCATTCGATACCATTGATCATCACATTCTACTACAGAGACTAGAACATTTAATTGA
>JAVQJD010021499.1:0-20433 GCA_036023655.1 Nannoperca australis
CCAGTTGGCCTATTCAATTATTTGTGTGTGTGTGTGTGTGTGTGTGTGTGTGTGTGTGTGCGCACAGTCTGCGCACATGTATATCTGTGTCTGCATTTGTGAATGTTATTATTAATGCAGGAGGTGATGAAAAGCAAACACAATTGGTACCAACCCTGATGATAACAACATGCTGTGCATCCCATGATGTGCCTTCCTTTTACACACACACACACACACACTAAAACAAAACAAGCAGTGACAAAATATGCAGAGTAATAAAACAAATGTGCGGAAACATATCGGAGAGCTTCAGTTTGAAAGCATCCGTTTAGCTACACCAATCAATATTTTTATATTAACAATGAACCTAATAAATATGTGTGTTGTGAAAGATGGCGCTTGTAGTGACAAATCCACAAGGAATTATCACCCGGCTCTGTAGTTCCTCTACAGAGCTTTTTAGGCAGCTGTTTTCTGCAGGGAGAAAAAAGCTCATTAACCCACTGTACACCACCTGCCTAGCACCAAACGGCAGACCGACTTAGCTGATTAACATAGTGAAGCATTTAGCAGCTAAAGAGAGTTATTTCCCTCAGGAGTTATTTGAGACAAAGCGGAGCTAAAAGGAGTGGGAATATTGGATTTACATTCATCTGGTGTCCAGAAACATTTATTCACATGAATATAAATGTTGCCCTGTGTCTGCTGGATGTGTAAATAGACAACTGTCTGCTAACACATCTGCCATATCAACATTATAAGGGGATAATGTGTCAATGTGTAAAGTTTTTAGTTCCACGTGACAAATGTAACAACAAATTGGACAGAATTATCATGTCCATATTCAGTCTTGGTAGTTTCACTCAGTCCAGTCAACCAAGGAGTATTATTAAACCAAGCTCTATCAAATGTATTGTAGTGAGGAAGTTGGCGAGTTAAGTGCATTTTCAAAACTTTTCATTTGTTGTTTTTCTAGTCAATTCCCTGAGGCCTGCTGTTGATCATTAGCTGCTGGTTTTATCACAGGCTCATGTTGTCTTTGCAGTTTGTGCATTTCCTTATATCCTGGCCTTCACAACGGACTCCATTGAGATCCGACTGGTGGTCAATGGCAACCTTGTGTACACAGCTGTGGTCCCAGAGCTACAGTTGGCTGCTTCCCGGGTCAGTATGATTGACAGCTAACACAATATCATGTCAATGCCCTGCTTTTGTCAACAATGTACACTGCGACTTTGTAAATCATTTTATGTCCAAAAGAGGTCAGACGTTAGGTAATTAGGTAGTAGACAAGCATTACGTGTGCACCTACAATACACTTGGTCTCACTATAGCAGGAGCCCTTTTAGCTTGTGAGTGTTTTCAGTGTTATAAGGCCACACTCTAGAAAATAGCTGTCTATAGAAGTAGCTGTCTCAGCTCTCTCCTTTCAATCAGTCTTTATTACCCTGGTGGGAAATATGGCTGGCACTCTGCATGGCTACAAAGAAATAATACACTCATAATTCATACACATAGATAATTTATAGCAGACCACAGTGGCATCTGGCATAAAACAAATACATTTTCCTTTTCTATTCTCATACAATTTCTCTGTTTTTTACATTTTTTCTCACCTTCTGCCTCTATCATTCTGTCTGTTAATATTTCCTGGCATCTTTCCATGTTCCCCATGTCTCTGTATTGATCTTATTTCCTCTCTATTTCCTTCCGTTTTTTTCCACCCACAGTCGGACATCTATTTTGTTTCGTCAGCTCCAGTGAGCTCAGCCTCCAACTGCAGTTCGAGAGACACCAGTTCCCAGAGTTCCCCGCAGACGCCCACCGGCTACGAGATGCCCGTGTTTCCTTCGCCGCTCGGTGATGGTAAGCCCCGCACGCCGAAAGCTCTGGAGGATGTTTATATTAGTGCTTTGGTACTAAAGGTTTCCAGATGAATGTGTACTGCTGTTGGCCTAGAGCTCCAGAACCATTTACATAAACTTTTGTCAGCAGAATGCTTCACTGAAGCCGCAGCATTTCTCCTCCAGAGTTCTTGATTTCTCACAATTGACTCTGTGTAGTTTTCTAGTGCTAGATATTTAATGGCATTAATTTCTCCCATCATTATTACCGTATCCTTCCTGACAGTATAATAATGGCATCATTTAGTCTTATGACAATATATCATTGTTGGCTCCACTCAGTGACACTGGGAAAGATCCAGATCTTCAGAATGTCTCCTTTCTTTTCTTACTATAACTTATATAATCCTAATGATAGTTTAACCCATTACCTACAAATTGTGTTAACCTTATATAAAGGCTGACCACTTCCAAATTTTCAAACAGTCATCCATATAACTTTAATGCAATGAGAACACGACATTGACAAAAATCAAGGCAACAAAATGTCTACTGTGATCAATTACGTGTCTCCTGCAAATTGATTTTCATACAAAATGATTGGTAGGAATTCAATCTAAAAATGAATGATATGGAAAATGGTTGGCAGTTATGTAAATTCAATTTGTGGTGAAAAACATTCAAAAGTTATCATCCTTAAAATCCTAACAAACCACAAATTAGGAAAAAAGAGAACAAACTAATCACCCACATACCTCCCCCCACCACCACCATCATCATTCTAAGGACACAATAAGTGTCATCAGAGGCAGAGAATGCTTTCAATAATGATTGAGTATCAATACAAGCCCCTCCCTCCTACCCTCTAGCCCACTTTCACTCCCTCCTCCATCTTTCATTGTTCATTTGACCATTCGGAGTCCGCCCAACCCCACCCCCACAGCTGACCTCTTCCAGATTGATACAGCTATCTGCAAATGGGACATATTTGTGATGCACAGCTATCGTTAATGTTGTTAATGACATAAAGGTTTGTCCTTCAGTGTGAGGCAATGTCAACTTCTTGTTGATCATTAGACTTTTTGGCTGTTAAAGGCATCACAAAGTCCTCCTCGTGTGTGTGTCCATGTAATTCTGACGGCCGCAGTGAATGACAAGGCTTGCAGAAAACAGTGATTAAAATGTGTTCCTGGTGATGCTGCACCATCAAGGCAGACTTTCTCTGTTTTCCTGAGGGGAACGGGTATTTACAGGTCCCATTAAAGCTAAGGTTTGGCTGCCGCTGCTGCAATTAGCAGAGGACGAGCTTTATGCTTTTAGGCTGGTGAGGGTAATCATTTCTCTCGAAGGGATTCTCATTTTCTTTCCTGTTTCAGCTGGTTATGCATAGGATTCTGCATCACTGGTACACTTAACAGGGAACCTACTGTTTGTATATGCGTGTGTGTGTGTGTGTGTGTGTGTGTGTGTGTGTGTGTGTGTGTGCCTAAATGTATGTTGCTGTGTGTGTTCAGTTTGTGTAACCCTCTTCTTCATCCCTGGTTCAGATTCTATACGGATCCCCTATGGTACCAAGCTTTCCCTGTACATGTCTAAGGATGCCGAAGGTACTGCAGGACTCTCCCACTAACTCGTCCTCAGTTCATGAAAACGTTCATAATGCTGCCCCACTAACATGCACATGCTACCAGAGTGTATCACCTTGTCTGCTCCAAGGCGGCATGTTGACTTGAACGTTGGTTGAATGTTAAGTGAACATTATGTCTTCCCCATCCCCCCTTCTGTCTTAACTAATTAAAGCATTGGTGCAAGGAGAGAGAGTGGGGGGGGGGGGGGGGGGGTGGGATAGGGTGTAAATTTTGGAAGCGGTTTTAAAATTACAGGGGAAAGTAGAGAAGGAGATGCAGAAAAGTGTGAGAGAAAAAAGAGGGAGGGGTTGTGTACAAGCAGGAGGTTGGGAAGGAAGGAGGGAGAAAAAGGGAAAGAGGGAAGGAGAAGACACGTCTGCCGCAGCATGATTTACAGATTGCACTGTCGCCATGGAGACTTTTGTCAGCCCTCTCTTCGATCCAAAGTGGTAGTCCAAACAGCGGTGCCACAATCTGAGGGGTGAGTGTGAGTTGGGGGGGGCACGTATAGCAGAAGGGAGGGGGGGAGAAAGGTGGAAGGGGTGCTGACAAAAATCCCATCCTCTAACTGCCTGTGCGCCTGCCGTTTCTGCTCCTTGGGGAGGGTTTCATCTGATGTAATCGCATCAGTAATGTGAACAAGAAGCTGTTACTGATGTGGTTGCTAGCCGCCACTTCCCTCCACTGGCTTATACACGCACCAAAGAACCTGCAGCAAAGCAGCTCTCTGCTCCGGAGAATTCGAGTTCAATTAGTGTTGAAAACCCCTAAAATGTGTATTTAATTCATTTGCCAGTGTGACGGGGAGTGACACTTCCCCTGGTCCAGAAACGCATGTGGAATATATTGATCTCTGTGACGATATATTCCAAATTACTGCATGCTTTCCCGCATTTTGGTACATTGCAATTTTTGCCGTATGACAGCGCAGGTACAGGAGAGAGGATCTGTTACAACACTAACACAGTGTACCTGTCAAATATCAGCAGTGACCCTCTATTTTTCTCCATGGCTCTTTACTCACCTTTCACCCGCTGACATTTCAGATGAGACGATCCTCTTTGTGCACTGTAGCCTCCACATTAATTCAGTCTCATCCATGTTACTACCAGCCTGCCTCAATGGAGCAGAGTGAGGCAGCTGAACTGCAACACTGCTCCCTGATGGCACAACAGGGCACTGCAGGTTGGCACACTGCAGCTTGTGCCATTTGAAAAACTCCAAACATCCATTTAATGTGGCCCAAACAGGCTTTAAGCGTTTATAGTCTCTGCTCAATAATAGATGGTCTGCTATAAATGGCTACAAGCGAACAGATATTCCATTAGCTCTCTGTAGTAAGGATTATTAATTTTAAGATCACACCCTGTTTCAGTAAATAGGACCATTAATCAATCAGTGTCTTCATTTGAATATGGAGGTTTGCTTCTACTGTATCAGCTGAGCTCCCTCGTTTATATAAGGCTTATATAAAGTCACAAAAAAGGTCATTTTAGATATTTTTGTTCACAAATTACCAATCACATATATGTATTTATTTATATATCAACATTACAGTGACTATTTTCCAAATCACACTGTATTTCTTAAATTAATTTCTTACATTCTAGGCAGCCGTTCAGAGGTTATCTTTCACAATAAACACTTTGTGACCTTTATTTTTGTTAAAGCTTTGTGAGAAAATGCTGTTGCACTTGGAAACGTTCTCTATTGGTGCATTCAAGGACTATTTAAATATAAGAAATGTGCAGTTCACATTATGCTTTTAACAACAAACAACGTTTGTTTGATGTTTTTGTTGTGAGTTTGATTTTCCATCAATACAGAACACGAGAGCAATGCTTTAGTCAGCTGAATGTTAGAGGGTCCTTGAATGCACCACCAAGAGGGTTTCAAAGGAACAGTTTGACTTTTGGGAAATAGTAAATATGAAGATGTTTAAGAATGCAGCAGGCAGTTAGCTTAGCTTAGAATAAACAAGCAGAGGGCTAGTCCCAATTTACAGAGGTAAACAACTGTTTTTCTTACCCAGCATTTCGAAAGATCCAGAAGGTAGTTTAGCAATACTATCCTCGGAGACTCGTCTAACCATCTGGATGAAAAAATATCCCATCTACCTTTAGAACAGAAACATGGCGGGGTGTTTATCTTTCAGAGAAACAGAGGTTTACTTCAGTGACTCGAATGTAGGTCATGCTAAAACATGAGGCACAAACTGAAGCTATTAGGCAAACAGCTAGCCACAACGTGACATTTATCACTTTGGTTTTTGTACGAATTCGACAAATGAGATATAAAATGTTAATAATTGAGCTTTAGAGGTACTGGTAGGTGGATTTTTGAGATAGTTTAACCTTTGGACAGAGCCAGGCTAGCTGTTCTCCCATGCTTCCCATCTTTATGCTATGCTAAGCTAACCACCTGCAGGCTTTAGCTTTCATAGTTAGCCTACTAGAGAGACACGAGAATGGTATCTATCTTGTGATCTAACTCTTGGCAAGAAATTGAATAAACATATTTCTCTAAATAGTCACTAACTGCCCTTTACCATGCAAAAGTAATGTAATTCGTATACTAAATAAAATACGATGACGATGCAGTGGCTGTGTGTCAAATCTGAAAATATATGGTATGCTTTAAATATGCACTATACTAAACACTATAGTGCTTCACATTTCTCATTAACTGCCACACATTCCTCTCCCTTTATATGTGTCTCCTGTCCGACATTCTATTCCCATCTTTCCTTTTTTTATTTCTTGTTTTATGTCTTCTCTTGACTTCACCTGCCTCCTTCCTTCCTTCTTTCTGACTTTACCCGCTTGCTCTCTCCTCCTCTCCCTCTGGCTTTCTTCCTGCCAGGTGAATCAGCATGTAAGCACATGTTCAAGATCCCTCTGTGCAACTTGGTGGGCCGCAGCATTGAAAGACCCCTCAAGTCCCCTCTGGTCAACAAGGTGCTGACGACGCTGGCGCCCGCCATGGTGGCCCCAACTCCCCTCATCTCCGGCACACACTCGCTTTCCCTGTCCCGCATGGAGATCAAAGAGATAGCCAGCCGCACACGGAAGGAGCTGCTCGGTAAAACAGCACGTTTACTTGATTTATTTGAATGTATTAATGACAACGTTAAAGCAATAGTTTGACATTTTGGTAAACATGCTTATTAGCTTTCTTGCTGAGAGTTAGATAAATACTAAGATAAATGACCTTGTCATTTCTGTGCACTAAATATGAAGCTACAGCTAGCAGCCTGTTAGCTTAGCTTAGCAAAAAGACTGGAAAAACCACACTTAATTATTGAGTTTTAGAGATGCTAGTAGTTGGATTTTGTTACCTTTTGGAAACAGCCAGGCTAGCTATTTCTATCTGCTTCCAGTCCATGCTAAGCTAAGCTAATTATAAGCATAATTCCAAAATGTCAAACTGTTCCTTTAACTCATGTACATTTTCTGTTACCTCGTACCAACGAAGGCTTGACAGAGGAACCAAGTGGGAAGTCAGACAGTGGAACAGTCAAACAGAGGAAGATGAGCAAGAAGAGCACTGAGGAAGAGCCCAAAGCACGAGTACTGACATCAACAAACAGTGACAGGTGACAGTGACAGTCAGCAGCTGCAACATTGTACATTTAACAGCCGCACAATGAGATTGAGTCAACTCTTTCTGGGCACGACAGGTTAGCCTCAGAGTCTGTTGAGACAGACCCGGACGTCCAGCTGCATTGTTCGCCCAGTTCAGAGGCCGAGCCGGAGAAGGTGGTGCTGCGAGCGGAGAGCCCGCCACTCGCCAGCGCGTTCGCCCTCTCCACGTCCTTCGAAGAAGATGTCCTGGACCTAAAGTGAAGAAAATCCCATCGTGCACTTCTCTGCCCACCCACTCCTGTACTGTCACCATTATTTTATTGTTTTGCTCTTAATTTTGTTGTTTGTTGAAAGTTTTTTTGTTGTTGTTAATATTCTTGTATCTTGGGTCTCCCCATTCATCGGACAAGATGGGTGCAGTGGGAGTTAGAAGACGTGTCTGTGTGCGTGACGTGTTTGTTTTCACGAGCAGTCCCTCAGCCACTGTGCGTTGGGTGTTTGTGTTTCCCCGCGGCAAAAACCCAAAGAGGCTTTGAGGTAGTGTAAGATGCCGTGGTTTAATCAGAGTTCTGCAACAGCCTAATGCTAACGGTTTGATCCCAAACCACAAACTGAATGTAAATCTGCGCACCGAGGCACGACAACAATCTCGTTCACAATGCCCTCTGAAGTTGGTGGAGCTTAATATGTGTTGTATATTATGTGATTATTTCCAATCCTTTTTGAATTGTTGTAAGATATGCATATGTGTGTGTACATCTGTTTATACATGAAAATGCATACACAGTGACAGGCGTGTATGCCTGTCATGTCTGTGATGCATATTTATAGATATATTATAAAATTCCATTTTATTCCCATATTTAGTACAAGTATGATGTTTTATGCTCTCCTTATTCACAGTATACAGGTAGACAGGGCTGGAGGCAAAGTCTCCCACAAGTGCCATTTCCCAGCATCCTCCACTGAACTACACTTATAACAGCCACTGTATTCTGGTGTCTGACAGTAGCAGCCATGATTGTAGTCCACATTAGATTACTATGGTGACCCACAACTGCATTCACTTTGGATAAATTCACTCAATGGAGGCACTCTCTCAATGCCACATGCACTCAACATTTTACCCCATAAGAATGAGCTGACCTTAAATCTGCATGACCTGCCTTTTGCTACAAGTATTGTGTCTTCTGCATAAAAAAAAAAAGCTTCTTATGAAACCATGAGGTCTGCAACATCATACCAAACATAGCAGCATTAAGCAAACCACAAAAGCTTTTTCTACAAGACTGTAGATGGTACGAGGTACGATGGTACAGCAAGGGAAGAATAGACAAAACCACTGATTTAAGCCAAAAACTTGAGTTAAAATACAGGATATTTTCATGAACTTAAGAAAAAAAGCAGATTTTATCAAAACAATTTAAATGAACTTGACTTCTAACTTCACTTAAATCAAATTAAGTGTGAAATATGTTTAGTTATTGTCTTTTTCTGTGCGTGGAAGGTACAGAAAGATACATTTGTGGTCCCAAGTGTTAAAATATTAAAGTTAAAATATTAAAGATTTTAAAACAAAATCTATTGTTTCTAGACAGAGTCTGAATTGAGATAGTTGTACCTTTTGGGGAATTGTTGCCTTTACGCACCTAAAATGAACACCAAGAGTAAAATAACATTTTAAAAGCTAAAATAATTGGCCAAAACTAACTAAAACTGAAAAGCATAAAAAATGTGAAACAATATCAAAGATATAACCCCATGTTTTCCATTATTTTAAATCTTAGCCACTGAGGTTTTCCTTCCTGGTGCTTAGAGCCCACAAGCCCTGCTGGTTTTCATTCCCATTCAGTAAAACACTGATTTACAGCTGGGACACCTGGTGCAGAGGTGCAGCTATGAATTATGGGCCAATTCCCAGACACCAGTGACACTCCAATTTTCTTTTATTCCCGTACCACCATTTATTGAGAAGCAGCTATACATGTCTTGAAAGCCAACACACCTGCACATAGTTCAATAGTGTCTAATTCTAACTAAACTGCGACCATTTCACAACATTAACCACGTGTTTATTATTGTTACCATGACGACAACAATCCGGTAAGCATATATATGTCGTTTTGGTAGTAAGTGGAAAACTTCAACACAGTTCAACGTAGAAGGTTCATTCAAACTGGGGACATTATTGTAATGACTTAACGTGTTCGTATCTTCCACACTTTACAAAATATTTCACGTTTTTCAGGAATTTGTCCCCATTCTAATGAATGAACGGGATGTCCAGAGTTAGTGACGCACTCTCTTCTTAAAAATGTTTCCTCAACATCCTTTTATTCCCACAATTTTCACGTAGAAAAAACGCGTCCTCTTTCAAATAATGCAACTGTCCAAGCAAACGGACGTACACATTCTGCGCTATGAGCCTCAAAGTGACAGGAGTATCATACAACTGCCCCATTGACTCCAGTGTTCACTCAGAGCAGTGAACATATTTTACATTTATTTTACATCCACTCTTTCTCGGACAACAGGAATTGCACTTTTTCAAGAGCTTGAGTGGTGCCGCTCAGCTTAATGGCTAGTAATTGAACGCTCTGACCCAGGAGTCACTCTGCGGTTAGCGTTACCATGGCAACCATTAATTGCAGGTGGGGACACACAGCTTATTGCGTGCGATTGGCTGATTAGACTGCTGTTCGTAACTCTGTGGTGTCACTTATTGCACATCAACAGTGGTGTTACACTCATTTTTAACTGCTATTTTAACTTATTTGATTGCTCCCTGTGAATCTCTGGTACGTGTCTGATCCTGGAATCCCTCGGCAGTTAACTGTATTTGGTGGTTACGTGACACGCACATGCACATATACACACACAAAGTGAGTCCTGGCCCGTCAAAGAAGGAATTCATTTTGGAAACTCATAGGAGAAACACACGCATGCATACATGTTTAAATGTGTTTAAATAAGCTCCACACAGGTTTTAGTGGCCCACAGACACATGGTCCACAAATAGACTCACTCACACAAACAACTCAACTCCTTCTGGTAAACTCAGTGTAGTGCTAATAGGGCTTGGACATCCGTTGTTTCACCCTTATTTGAACTAAGACACTTGAATTGAATCCTTTTATCCCGTACACTTAAGCTCATTTAAGTCCTTATACTTAAACTCTCATTTCAACACCTTTCATTGCTTACGCTATAGTTTGCACCCTTTATCCCTTTCCTACTATTCCAAATCCTTCATATAAAGTCAGCAATGCAGTTTAGCTCCCAGCCATCCATCAAGCAATGCTGTTCTGCTTCACATGAAGCAATACAGCTTAGCCTCCGCCAATCAGAAGCCAGCAATCCCACTGCAATTTCTTTCGAAAATGCATTCTCCAGTATAAATATTCTTTTTCTTCGTACTGAGCACAGAGGAATTAAAATCAGTTGATGTGAACGCTGAACCTGACCTGACATGAACCAGAGAAAATGTTCTGAGTAATGAACACCAGACAGTCAGTAAAACCAAAAGAAAAAGCTTTAAGGATCCACTGATTGGTAGAGCAACAAACTGGGAGCTGTGGTTCTGACTATGCTAATGTAGGTATGAGAGCGCCTCTATGTGGTGGTTTCACAACACAGCAGCCTTCAGATCTTGCATGAGCATCCTCCTCCTCCTCCTCCTCCTCCTCTCCTCTCACGCCTTTGCTCTGTTCTCCTCCTTTCTGTCTCAGCGTGAACCCCTCCAACACTATAACACAACTCTGGAAAACAAAAAAGGGAAGAAGAAGAACGGGATAGGGGGGGTTTTTACAAAGAGGACTCTACTTTAGTGTTTATTGCTCTGAATGAGTGTGGGTGACTGGGGGATGATTGGCAGTTTGTAACACTGCTTCTCCTCTTGTGATGTTCCTATTTCTCCTGTATTTCTGTCGAGTACTCTTGTTCCTACCTCCCCTTGGCATTTCACTGTTTTTTTGTTGTTGTTTTGTTTAGTTTTTTGTATTTGAATCTATATTTACTGTTTAGACTGTTGCTGAACCTCTCTGTGATATCAAAATGAAAGAAAATTAACAAAAAAAACACCAAGTGTCTTAAAATATTGTATCGCCATCGTTTTTAATGCCAAGTACTACTTGTAAATGTTTGTGTATCAAATGTGGCCTCAAATGAAACTGAATTATATTATTATTATTATTATTATTACTATTATTATAAACATTATTTGAGCAATTATTTTAAACAAGTGCTGTAGACCACTGCTGTGAAAGTAGTCGATTCTGTTCATTGATATGTAATAAATATTTATGAAATTTGACCTGTTTGGCTATTTATTGTTTTGTGTGAGCATTTGTTCTGACTAGAGATTAACCCCCATTTAGGTCAAGATTTGGAACACTAGATGCTAGGGGCCTTTTTAATTCATTTAAGGAACAAGACTGGAGTAAGTGAGGAACCGTAAGAGTATTGTATTTTTGAGTGACTGACTATCGGGCTGTCCCTTACAGCGAGGCCTCTCCCTGGCGTTTACCAAAATGGGTGCAAGAGGGAAGTCTCAACCGTTACGTGCCCGCCTAAGCTTTAGGTTAGGGAGCGAAGGCAACCAATAGTAGGTTTAGTTCCAGCGATGCCTACACTTAAAAGGGATCACCTTTGGGTTCAGGATCCCTGCTCCGGCAAGTCCCGGCACTTCCAGTGCAGAAAGCCCCCTCCCCACCTCGAGTGCTCTGTCACCTGATCCAGAGTCTCAGTTAAAAACAGCAAAGAAAATGTCTGTCCACACCAGGTGAACATCCTTCTCGACAACACCTCTGCGTTCTTAACCCTCCAATTATCCTCACATTTTCCAACATTTTTTGTCTCCAGCAGTTAATCCAACCTCCAGAAGATTATTGTAATTTAAAAGTATATCATGGTTTATGCGTCAGGTTCTTAATGTCACTTTGTTGACTACCTTTCGATATCAAAGCGTATGACATGGGAGAAACCATGATATGTCTCACACTAGCAGAAATCTAACTTTACATTTTTGGAAGGTAACGTGCACTCTTGAAAACTGACTTGTTTTTACATGTTTACATGAACTATCAGGCGTTCAAGCTCTGTTACAGGTATGGTTATGTTAAACGAGTCCCCTAAAGCAGAGAGAAGTGTTTTGAACATTATAAAATTGCATGTGATATTGACCTTAACCTCAGCCAAAACAACCTAAATAAAGGAACCGGCCTGGGGCAAAGAAAACAGCTTGTTGAATTATCTGGCATTAAAAAACAAACAAAAGCAAAAATAATTTTTATGTAGCCATGTATTCTAGATTACCCAGGGCATAACTACGCAATTTTTTTCGGGAAGGTCATGTCCCTCCAAATACTGAGAAACTACCAATCTGTCCCACCCAATGTACAATGGAATACCACCTATACCATCACATTTGACAACACCGTGGTCTGTGATTTCTGTGTGAGTGACTCATGCCTTGCCGCTCATTCACTCGGTGAACATATCGGCTGAGTTACGAAGAGAGGAAAAGTGAGAGTATAGGAAAGAGGACATGTGCCTTGTTTCCTTTTAGCCTGAAGGTATACAGGCAGGCTGAGACAACCACACTGCTGACTCATACACAGGATACAGACACACCTGTGTCCCTGGCATGTCATTAGCTGTATGTTTCACCCAGATCATGTTAACGCTCAGTCGTTCAAAGCAAAGGATTAGTCCTTTCCAATCCTCCCACCTTCTCAGTGTTTGTTATATTTCTTTTGTTTGGAATAAAAACTCATCATTGTCACCATTGGTTGGAAAATCACTGGTAGTGGGATTGGTGGGGTGTGCCCTTCTTGTTCAGGTCTATGTAACTTCCACTTGAGCTGACTGGGAACACCTGGGCCCAGTGCCCCAAGTCACAACAAAACCTCTCTCCATGCATTTTGTCTGTCATCATTTTTCTCCACAAAAGTCTGCACCCCACTCATTTTTACTGCTGTCCACATCTCATCTCTTTGTAAATTGAATTAGTATTTTTGTAAATAATTCAGTTAATTTCAGTACATTTTTGATTTGTTGTCTCTCCCTGTGTTTGCCGTGGCCCTCGGAGCTGGTCATGACACTGGGAGTGCATCGTTTTGAGGCGTGGAAATTTTTACTTGGAGCCAAATACAAGTCGCACAGGAGTGAGAAATAACCGAGCCAAGACGAAGTAATAACAGATGAAAAAACAGAACAGTTCGCTCACAATGCAACAGATCATTTGAACATGTTGACACACAGACCATGAATACTGTAATCATTTTCAGTATGATCACATAACTGAGCACTTTCCTGTTTGATAGTAAGTCTATGTGGCTTTCAAGCACCCTCCGGGCCCCTCGAGATATGATCTCAAATGCAGCACAGCCAAATATCTTACATAATAGGTGGAGGAATGCTGGAACTTTGCCGCGGACTTCTGGATCAACTCACTTTCTCTCACACACACACACACTTTGTACACAAAGTGGGGCCCTGTCCCTGTAACGCCTGAACACACTGGGTCTGCACGACCAGGCAAAGTCAACAGAATGATCTTCTCTACTAAAAGACAATTACGTGAATGAATGAATTACTGAATTAACACACATTTAGGTAAACTTGCTTGCATATGTGAATAGTTTTATTGCCTAAAAAAAAGCATCTAGGTACTCACAAACATCCCCGTATACATTCAATGGAATAATAAATTATTACAAGACTTTTAAAACAGCCTCAAAATATGTTTTCACAGATAAAATATTAAATGTCAGAAAACCTCTTTCACGATTTATGTTCTTTCTTTTTCTGCAGATTGTTGTGAGATTTATTCTCAGTCCAAACAAAGTTTTAGGATTCCTTTCTTTTTCCTTAAAAGGCACTTGAGAGTCTCACTCGCACAGTAAAAGCATCAAGTGCTATTAAACCCTGTCAGTTATAATGCCAGGATCCATTATGCTTTTGTTGAACGCAAACAAATGTTAACACAACAGATATATCCAGAATATCCACACAGGAAGCAGATGAAGCCGCGGAGAATATCACACCACATGAATGGTGGTCTGTTTGGTGTGTATACACAAAAGTGGGCAGGGATGAACATACAGTGCAGTGCTGGAAAATATTCCAAAGTGGCTTTAGCTAAATGTCTGCAACTGTCTCGTCAGTGGGCTTTAAATTCAGGTCATTTCAAGAAAACCTGGTTCAAAAGATAAAAAAACAAAAAACTAACTTCATTTGCATTTGTAAATACAGTACATCATGTCAACTTCAAATAACTTTTACATTACATTACATTTAGGCATTTAGCAGACGCTTTTATCCAAAGGCACTTCCAAAAAAAGAGCTTTACAGCAAAATAAGAGCTTTACAGACATTCTCACAGTTTAACGCTGTAAATAAAACAATAAAAATACTGACAAAATCTCACAAAGCCCAGCTGTGGTGTAATGACACACCTTTTTATATTGCACTGTCACTGACATCCTTGTCTCTTATGTTCCCCCGCCCAGGAGGCCTCGCAGGTGTCCTCCTCCTCCTGCTTTTTCGACACATTTCACAGATTGTAATCGCCATCCTTCAAGCCAGAATACCACCTCCAGTTCGGCCCCTCATTTCCGGTTATTTAGGCATACGCTGCGACTGCCATTAGGATCTGCACAGCCATGGAGACGCAAGGTATCTGTGCGACGGTGTAGGCCAGAGAGCGGTTCGGTGCTCGCAAGGCCAACAGGTAGGCTGTGCTGTGCAGCACACGGCCCATGAAGAAGACCAGGAAGTGAAGGCGAGCCGCAGCCAGTGAAGGTCCAGTCATGGAGTAGATAGCACCCAGGAAGAGGAAGGGCAAGATGTTCTCCATGTCGTTAATATGAGCTCTATAAGAGAGAAGAGGCCATGTATGTGAGTAAATGAGAAAGAGGGTTTAGGAAAACTCTTGGGTTTCCCACATCAGTGTTCATCAACTCAGAGTTTAAGGCTAGGCCCTTTTCCATTCCAGTCAGATGACTTATCAGCCACACTGATCCTCTGCTTCCTCTCCCCCTTTTTGGTTCAACCTTTTAATAATATTATCCCAGGAAACCTGCCCTGTTATAGATTCTGGCAGAAACACATTAAAGACTCGATAACTGGGCTCTCAGACTATTTGAACACGTCATGTTGTAGCAACCTAGGAACATGAATAAAAATCAGGGGTGGACGTTTTTTAGTAGAAAAACATCTGCTTTCCTCGCTGTTGTCACGGATCCCTTTCTGGCAAGTTTAAACAAAGCAGTGAAGCACTTCTACAGGTAACCAACTCTTGTTTAAAAGCAATGGAGGAAAACGCATGATCTCACTGGAAAATTCCCTGCACAAAAAAAAGTATAGTAAAGTAAAGTATAGGAAAGCACAGGAAATATTAAAGTGAGATTAGTCTGTCAATTGATTTCCTGTTCATTTTGTTCTATTATTTGGCACATGCAGGTCTACAAAGCATGCAACATACCAAGCCACAGAAACCAGAGACGCTTCTACAAAAACCTGTGAACACTCAGGATTTAACCTTTTAACCGTTAAACATAACCTGTAATATTAGATCCACTGTGACTCAATAACGTAGTGATAGAATAGTGATATCTTAATGTAGAAACTGTAGTAGTAAAAAGTACATAGGATGCATGATGCTATCAGTGGTGGAAAGTAACTAAGTACATTTACTAAAATACTTTGAGGTATTTTTACTTTAATTTCATGCTACGTCAGAGGCAAATGGAGTACTTTTTACTCCACTACATTTTTTTATAGTTAAGAATGTGACGCAGTGTCAGAGATTAACCATCACAACTATATATAAAACATTTAAAACTAATAACTAGTAATAGTACAATGCTACTTTCCAATATAATATACCACTTGCATGCCATTTTTCTGTATTGACTACCTTTTTCTTTAAGCACATTTTGTTGAAATACTTTTACTTATGTAACATTTTCAAAGCAGGACTTTAACTTGTGTCTGAGTTGTTACAGCGTGGTATTTGTACTTTTTACGTAATTAAATGATTTGAACGCTTCCTCCACCACTGGGTTCTGCAGAAAGAGTGATAATCGAGTCCGAAAATACCTGTTGGTGATTTTTCTCATGATCTGATTTTAATTTTACTAACTTTGAAAGAAGTAAGTGACTTTTAAAAAAACTTTGTAAAAGCATGTCGTGACAGTGCCAGCTGCTCTCTTACCTCCGGCATCTTTCCACGTATGGATCCTGCCTGTGGTACTGTAAACCTCCGTGTCTCAGCGCGTCCTCGGGGTTGGCGAAAGCCTTTCGGGAGTAGAAGAAAACATTTTGCATCAGTGAAAGTTCCCCGGGGCTGAGATCACGTTGAAAAATGAGCCCTCTCCGCTTTGAAGCGCCTGTCTAATTCCTAGCCACTCACCTTTTTACGCAGCCTCACTTGTCCCGTTATTATCGCTAAAATGTACATTTTTATCACCAGAAGCACGCCGTAGAAGACAAAACAGGAGAAAACTTCATTCTGTATCATGACAGCCATGGTTTGTGTCCGGTATCCAAACCGAGCTGTAGTGAAGAAGCGCTCTGAAGGTTTGGTGCGTGCGTAAAGCTGCTAAAAAGTGAGAGTGAGCCAGAAGTGGGGGGGACCCATTTTTGTAGGCAGCTGTGTGTGATGCCTCCACCCACAAAATGATGACGGGTTAAACGGAAGAGACGGAATGTTTCATTCATGATTCCAGACAGCGAAACACCTTGGTACGCCAAAATTGGTTGCCCGAGGCTATAGAATTATTCAGATCTTAGTAAAAGTCACAATAACACACTGTAGAAATAATCTATTACAAGTAAAAGCCCTGCATAAAAAATTGAATTAAATATAGCAAAATTGTACTTAAAGTGTAGAGCAGTGTATACCTGATGCTATTTTATATTTTCAAGTAATTATTCCTGATATAAGCAGCATTTTACTGTTGTAGGTGGAAGATGTGGAGCAGATGTTAATAATATGAATAATGTATGGCACTTATTCCTTAACAATAAATACTTTTTAAAAACCCATAGGTCGTCAGTGTAAAGTCGTAAAAGGAAAAGTAACTACAGGTGTCAAATAAATGCAGTGGAGTAGTAGAGTACAACATTGATAAAGGAATCAAACAAAACAATAATTTATTATAAATATAAATAATGAGTAACCTCATACCTGTACCACCACTGCAGGTCTCCTGTAAAAGGAAGGATCGGCGCAGATGAGTCATTTTAAAACTGAAATGTCACCATTTCTAAAGTTACATCCTTTCTTTCAATAAAGGGAAATGCAAATCTGTACTAAAAAGCTATCTTATAATAAACTTGGGGATTTTAACAAACAATTTCAGATCAGTCTGACAACCCTTGCCACATCTTGGATCGTGTTTAAGGTGCTTGCGTAATGCAGTTGGCAAAGAATAAACTCTCCCCTCAGTGCTCACCAACTGACTCAGGGTGACAGCATGTCTTTTCTTTTGCGTATTGTGGCGGTCATTCGGAGACGATGAGTGCATATAAAATAATAGGCAAAATATGGGTTAACGGGTTAGTTGCAAAACAATGAGCATATCCATCGCAATTTAGTTTGTAGTGGTGGCATCCGGTTCACAGGTTGCTCAACAATGATGCGTCATCATTTTATGCATTACAGCATTATGAAGATTTATTTTTGACAGCGGTGGTGGAAAGAAACGAATTACATTTAAGTACAAATGTTAGTTATGAAGTTATTTACACTTCCTGCTGCTTTTACACTCATTGTGGAAGAAGTATTACAGTTACAAGTAAAAGTCCTGCATTCTAAATACTTAAGTAAAGTACAAAAGTATTTGCATCAAACTATAGTAAGTAACAAAAGTAAAAGTGCAGAATGCCCCATTTCAGAATCATATATGTTATAGTTCAGGATTATACTTGTGATGCATTAATGTGTACATAATTCTAATGTTGCAGCTACTAAAGGTGGGGCTAATTTAAATTACTTTATACTACTGGGTAGCTCAACCTGTAATATAACATATCATCATTTATTAGTTCATGTATATTTTGTAATAATAATCTAAATCTGCAAATTAACTAGTAACTAAAGAAAGAAATGTGAAAGAAATGTAGCCAACTAAAAAGCATGTTTGCATCCAAAATGTAGTGGAGTATAAGTATAAAGTTGCATAAAATGTAAATACTGAAGTACGTCTACTTTTTGATTTGCAACAAAACTCACCTGGAAAATTACAATAGCAACCTCTACAAAATATAAAGACAATATTAAAATAATAAAGAGAATATCATTTGTAGAAAAATGACAAATGTCACTCACATCCTATCTCTCCTCAACATCAGTTACCATGTTTATTGCAAATACACCACATTTCCTGTGTGTTTTGTCATGTTTATTTACACATTGGTGCAATAACTCCTCTTGATGGGGTGTCAGCCATCCGCCCCCTGTGTGTGCCAGTCCAAGGTGAGCGAGCTGCCTGAGCTGGTGTCGTCGCAGCAGTCCTCAGCATCAGAGAAGGAGGACATGTAGTGGAGGCCGGTCACTCTGTGGTAGCCTCCCTGGAGCATCTGCGGGTAGGCGGTGAGCTCCATGGCCCTGCGGCCGGTCCTGCTCGCCCTCACAGACCACATGTCTACCAGCTGGGAACACATGGCGCAGCCCATGGCTTGTGTGCAAATGAGTCAGGAGACAGATTATACAGGTGTAAACAAGTCACTCTACACGCCCGCACAAGCGTCAGTACTCATCCTCACTAATATCCAAAGATTTTGTGCGTTTTGCAGGTGGAAACAGGAAGCAACATTATCACTCATACATACACCTACAACTTTTGCAATAGAAATATTTGTACATATACTGAGAGCTATTGTTTTGACCGACATTTAACAGTCAAGTATATTTGTAATGTTGATAATATTGAATTCTATATTTCAAATGAGTGCGATAAATGTAAATTATTGCAGTTTCATACATTGTAAAAACATGGCCAAATATTACTTGCCAGCTAACCTTAAAAACAAGAGCTGTGTGATCATATATTTCGCAAACATTCAGGAAAATGGCAATAGACTGGCAAGTATAGCCAATACATCTGGAGTGATTAAATATATTTTATCATTGTTTGTTCTGACAGGGAAGAGAGTTTTACAGTCTGGAGTTTAAAACACAGATGTAGTAAATGCAAATACCAGTGAGATAGTGTTTCCCTGTAATATGTGTCCGTGTTTTCTTCTATAAAAGGCTTGCAGTGGAGAAGAAAATAGACGAGCAGGGAAAGGGAGGTGCAGCACAAGGTAACACAAAACAAGGAATGTAGCTGCTGCTCGAGTTGTCTTCTGTTTTCAGCAACCGAAAAAACACAGCAGTCTCACATTCAGCCCTGCCTGCAGGGCCCGCAAGGTTACCGCGAGGTAAAAGGTCACAGAGTCACAACCAATCTGTTTCAAGGTGCTCTTCGTCTTTGAGAGCTGTCAGACACGGCATGTAAATATTTACAGCGGCCTGTTAGGGAGGAGCTCCATCAGTGTGCTACAGTCCAGGACACAACTCGTCTGGTGGCTCGCTCCTCTTCTGATGCTCCTGCAGAACTGTTTGCAGGAGCACCACAGGGCCTGTGATAAATGAACTGCTTCCTGGGTCAAGTTAGTTATCCTGTCTTTAGCTTCATGAAGCAGGGCTGTCAAGCAAGATGTAATTTACACCTGAGGAAAGAAACGGATGGAGGTTATTTAACGGAAGGTTAATGTCAACAATCCATTGTCACTTTTCAAGACAAGTTCAAGGACAATACCTGATGAGCTGATAATAAGACAGTACAAATAAAAACAGTAAACAATATGAGACCAACTGAGACAATTTGAGATGTGGGTAGAATGTTTTAAAGACTACTCGTGCCACGTGTTCCCTCCTTCTGGGCTGCTGAGTTCTGAATGAATTGTTACTGATTTATGACTCTTGTAGCAAACATCCATTTTAACACTCTGCTAAAATAACTAGAGGAGTGCTGTGAGCACAGAAGGAAATGGGTAACCAGTGCATACTCTGAGGTAAAATGGGGGATCCATTCTAGTGTTCATAATGTGGAAGATACAAAATGTATCTCCCTGGCAGAATCCAGTTTGCTCCGACAGCTGTAGCAACAGACCGAGGTCACTTCCACACGAGTTCTTTCAGCTAAAAACATTACGCTGCTGCTTCCATGTGATGCAAATCTGTGTATACCGTGTACTTTATACAATTAGTCATCGTATTCAAAACAATTAGAACTACCAGGGAATCCATGCGACTGGGGGGGGGGGGGGGGGGGGGGGGGGGGGGGGGGGGGGGGGGGGGGGGGGGGGGGGGGGGGGGGGGGGGGGGGGGGGGGGGGGGGGGGG
>JAVQJD010021507.1:0-25604 GCA_036023655.1 Nannoperca australis
TGGGTTCCCCCGGGGGGGGTTAACCCCCCCCCCCCCCCCCCCCCCACACACACACACACACACACGCCCAACCCCCACGCCCAACCCCCCACACCCCCACCCCAACAAACACTTTGGAAGACAGCAACGCATGCCCTGCACACTCTCCCCAATTATTGAACTGCAGTGACACTGAGGAGAGCAGTAATCTGAAACCTGCATTAACCAATTTTGGCCAGTTGGGGGCAGTAGAAAAAAAGCTGTAAACACTACATACCATAACATTTTGAGTTGACATATAATCATATTTTAGAAGCAGATATGGACCAACACTGCCACAGGAAACTACCAACCTAACCAAACCTGACATGTGACCAAAAGTACAGTGTCATCTGCAAAAGCCAGCAGTAGTGCAAGTTAGCCAATTCAAATCTTGGGTAGTGTCATTTTCTTTATAATCCCAAACCAATTAGTAGTGTGTTACATATCCACACCACCAATGTCATATTCAGATGATACAGAAGCTGTGGCGGAGGTTGCTAGAAACAGTAAACTTCACCAAGATCCCCAAAAATTGCAGATTTAAGAGTTGTTGTTTCTATAAGTTGACAAAACCCTTTTCCATACTAGTCGTCATTTTGTGGCCATTTTTCTGTTGCCATTTTCAGGGATGTAGCTAGGAAGCTAGCTACATAAGAACATTATGTTCTCATTCTTAATCCCACTTAAAAACCTTTGATTGGTTGAACTGGGGGAACATTAGACCTTTTTGAACTAATTGTGAACAGTCTCAGAGGACTGAAACAAGCCTACAATGTTTTGTTTAGAAACTACAAAAAAAGTGCTGATGTACGAGAAGCACTTTTACCGACTGATATCCTTGGTTACAACAGAAAGAAGGCAGGATGTCTGAGTGCTTCAGAGGCTAGGGAGAAAGAGAGAATAGGACACATCATTCTTGGGGAAGACCCAGGGCATACTCCATGAATTAAAGCATCCTGGGTCTCTTTGTAGAGGTCATGAAAAGCATACATGCTGAGTGTGAATGGAATTCATTTTGCCTTGGGCCAACAGAGTTCGATCTTGTATTCAGCTGAGATTTTTTACCCTAAAAACAAAACGAGACAACAAGTGGTTCTCATGATATTCACTTTTCCTTCATTGCATCTGTTTTTTGCCTCACATTGCGAATGAGGAACTGTCATCAAAAGATTATATCACTCTGTGCCAGCCAGCACTGTCTGCACACATTGGCAGAGAAGAAAGAAGCCTTCTGTTTTTAACTCTGCTGTCACCACACCATATATGTCACGTGCTTATGTCACACAGTTGGAGACGTGTGTGTGTGAATATGTTTTATATTTAAAAGTAGTTTTGAAATACACAGAAGAACTGAGAAGTTAGCATGACCAGTAGCAAACCCCACCAAGGGAATGGCACCATGGTTTACTAGAGGCTAGAGAGAGACTTAGTTATAGAAAAATACAGAAAAACTATTAAAGGGTATGGAGGAAAGATAATGACACACAAACGTGTGATTTTCCCCTTGACCCTCTCTGTCAGGGCTTGTTAATTCACTAGAAATGATAAGGACAGCAAAGCATTGATGGCAGAGTTTGACAAACTGTTGCAATATTCATTAAGCAGCCATAAACAGTCAGTAACAGTGTGAGCTGTCTTACTTTGACAGTAAGTGACAGGTATTTCTCCCTCCCCAGTTTATGTATAAAACCATCCATCCCCTTATTAAAATTCAGGACCGTGACCAGATCACTAGATTCTATTAACTAATTATACACTCTGAGGTGAAAGGGAGGTTTCCTTCGTGGGATATTGAACATTTTCCATGGTGTACTTTGTGATTTGTGCAGTTCATGGCACAAAAACAACTTTTCATGTTAATATCCAGATAAGCTATCAGTCATGTTGGTTTGTTCTCCATCCTCTGCATGCTTTCACATCTCACAGAGATATCGCTTGGACACCGCTCCCACATATAGTGGAACAGTGATTCAATGAGACAGATTTAAGACACTGTCCAATATATAATTTGTGTCTGTTCTTTGCCTTGTTTCTCCAATAATTCACTGTTGATGACTGTTATCAAGGTAATTTAGTCACAGTGATTAGCAAAATGTGTAAGCAGCGTGGGTGTCAAAGTGAAACATCACACAAATTCCTGGAAAGTGGGACATATTGGACAGAAGATCTATTGTTGAACCTTGGCAGCATACGGAGATAAATATTAAACTGCACATTTTATATAAGATTGAACCTGAACCTAAGGCACTACCTCATGTCAGTCAGAACGGAGTGTCAGGTGGAAAAGTGAAACTAATCCTGAAAAAGGAAGAGGGAATATATAAAGGGCACGACACATGGAGGTGTCCTTATAATAGCCACAACAATATACATCAGATCAAGGGCAATATATACACTGTAAAAGTACATTCTCACATAGGCTCTCTAGTAATATAATGTGAACCAGGGTAGTTCCCTATACGGACAGGAGGTGCTGTATCTATGTGTGTGTGTGTGTGTGTGTGTGTGTGTGTGTGTGTGTGTGTGTGTATGTGTGTTAATAAGAGACCCTGAGACAATGACAGACACCAAGCCCTAATTAGGTTGTCATGCTGAGAGAGCGAGGGTGCGACAGAAAATGAGGGAGAGAGAGCTTATTAAGGAGGATAGCTGTCAAGCTCTGGCAGGAAAAGGAGGTGGGAGAGGAGCAGAGGAGGGGGAGCATGAGGATGAGGGGGAGGGTGCATAAAGGGAGGTAAAGAGAATCGCATGCAGACAGAGAGAGAGAGAGAGAGAGAGAGAGAGAGAGAGAGAGAGAGAAAGGGAAGAAGATGGAATGGAAGAAGCAAGAAACCAAAAGAAGAAAAACAGGAGATGGAGGAGAACGAGAAGATGGAGGCAGCTGGTGAGATGAAGGGAGAGCAGAACAGGTGTGGGAGAAAAAAAGGAGTAGGAGGGTTGATGGTGATGGAGAAGAAAGGGGCAAAGGGAAAGAAACAGGAGACAGGGAAGGTGTTGAAGGTACCAGATGCAGAAGAGAAAGACCAACAGAACCAAGAGGGGAGATGGGGATTTATGACACAAGACAAAAGGAAAGCTGTTCCTTTAGTTCAACCGAAGCCAACAGCAGATGATGGAAGGAGTGAAACAAAGATGGGAAATCACAAATATGTTTATTCATTTTGGTTGAAGAATAATTCAGGCTAATTACAACCTGGCTCTTACTTTCATAGTTTTTGGCCATCTTTCTCTAAATGATTCACCAAAGTAGTTGTTGAGATTTGGGAAACATTGGGCAAAATGTCTGCTATGAAGTCTGGTAGTAAATAAATTAACAGTTTAGCCAGTTTAGTTTGACTAAACTACTATATTTGGGTGTTCAACTGAAAATGCGCACAGCAGAAATGTGGGCAATAATCCTTCACTGCTCTCGAAAACTGCACATAAGTATGTTAGGTCAAGGTTGAACCAGGAAGTCATTCTGTAAACTGGGGTGGTTGTTTACAAAGGACAGTTTGAGTTATAATTTTACTGCTTTGTATTCTCTTTGAAACCTGGAGGTTGTGGGGTTTGAATGACTTGTATGATTGCAATATTACAAAGTAACTCCTACAAATGGCCAAAACTACAAAAGTAAGATCCAAGTTGAGTGCTTGAAAACCGTCCAAAACCTCCTATACATTATAAATGCAATGTTTATTTGAGGAAATACTGGTCCTGCCATGGTAAAGAGACCAACAGTGAGTTCCACGTGGGTCTATTTTTCCGTAAAAGGATAAAATTATGAGGGAAATTAAGGCATTAATATCATAATTGTGTCCGATTATTTTCATTCTGATTATCGATTGTGTTCATTTTGGACTCATCACTTTTGTTGTACAAATTCTGGAAACGTGGACTCAACACAAGCTTCATAATGACATTAAAATGAAATCATTATACAGGGTTACACAAAAGTAAGTAGCATCATGAACTCTTCCTTATGGATATTGGCTGACTGTAAGCAAAATATTTGCTTTTTACAAGTTTACAACAGGGCATATTCTAATTCACCTCATTATGCACACACACCATCCGCTTGCAGGTAAACAAGACTGTAAGCCTTGTTCTAGACTACAAAGCCAACTGGTACACAGAATATGGTACCCCACCACACACACACACACACACACACACACACACACACACACATCCCTAAAGGGCCATATAGGACTCAGGCCAAACTCTGCTGTATTGCCAAAAGCCATATTGTAAATATTCAATTTACTAAACCGGCAGTATTCCACGTAACTAGCAGGGCAAATATGTGTGTGCCCGTGTACACACATATTTATTTTTGAAATACCATTCATCTGGGTTTTAAAATATTGATTACTGAAGGGCAGGGGGCTTTTTTTTTCAAAATGGATACCGAGCAGTTTCAAATAAAACCCCACATTCTTTTTATTCAGACACCAAAAGCAGCGCTGCTATTGGCTCTTGCAATAACATGGAGCCACCTGGGTAGAGACAGAACACTCGGAGTCAAAAATCTATTCCAAGGTTGCTCCCATGTGATGAAATCAACAATGCTGCTTGTCAGAGTTAGGCCCAAAATATTTTGTTTGTATGCTGGTAAAATCCTTGCTGTGCTTACTTAGTCTTATGAAGCAAATGTGCTGCGGCTGGAAATGAAACTTCAAAATAAAGTCTGTGTTTTACTCTGTACTTTGACCACTCTCCCATCTGGGCAGAGGAGCAGTATTTACTGGATACTGTGGAGGAGTTATCAACACTGCATCCAGCTGAACCAGAAATAATCCTAAATTGTGCTTCCTTGGAGAATCTCAGTTGTTCCCTACACCTGTTTTTAGTCATTATACTGCAGAGTTGACCCATAAAAGTGTCAAGTTATTGGTAAAAATGGATTTACAACAGCCCCGTGTGAAGCTGCGCGCACAGGTTACCTTAGTACGCAGGTGTAGAATCCGTTGTCTTCCATTTCAGCAGATCTGAACCAGATGGAATCATCTTCTTTACTCAGCCTGTGACCTGAGAAGATGATGGGCTCCTACAGGGCACAGCACAAACACAATGTGGGAGCAATATTAAAATAACTGAAATAAGTGTTTCAAGTAAAGAAAAACATAAATGAATGACCCCCCTTTCTATATGGTAATAACATAGGTACTAGAAGTACAGGCTAAGGTTTCACTGTACATAGAGAAGCATATTACATGTATCGGCGGGTCGAAATGTAAACCAGCTAAATCCTGTTTTACTATTCAGATAGAATCCACGCTGCTGGGAAAAGGGGGGCAATGTTTTATTATAGCAGCATGATTTATCAGTCCTTCTAGTTTCTGTATATCGGCTTTTACTCAAACAAAATCAAGCCCAAAGAAAGTAAAGACGGTCCAATTCTTGGTGTGGATCTCAGTTTCTCACTCAGAGCCGCTTCTGCAGTTAGTTTGCAAAAATAATCTACATCCCACAGTTTTATACTAACAGATTTGGATTTCTATCACACATCAAACCATTTTTTGCGTGCATACTTTCTGTTTTCAGTACACTTTATGTTGACACATTTACAGCGTGCATCATACTTTCCGTACCCTAAACATGCTCAGATTTAGTATTTAGTATGGATTTGGGACACTCCTCTGGTAAATGGTAAGCAGTGGATTGGTTGTGCTCTGATAAAAATCCAACCAATCGGTAACTACAGTATATCCTGCTCACTGGTTGTGATAGTCTCAGATCCCCCCCACTTTCTGAAAAACATGAAGTTGTTCCCTGAATAAATGAACTGCAAATCAATTATGTGATTGAAAATATACTGTATATTTAAAAGATGCAGGTTCCACTTTTGAAATAATTCACACATAAACACAACACCTGATGTATCCTGCGAACCGTTGCATATACTAAAATACGTGGGATTTTGGGTAATGACAGCAAAGGTTGCTTGCAATTGGACTTCGTTTCCCAGATTCCATCTCTGTAACACGTGAGTTGCGTCTTCAGTGAGTCTGGAGACAGCTAGGACCTTAGACTAGTCCTGTGACAGGTCCCATCTAAGTCATTGTGTTCAAACAAAGATAAAGTCTCTGGAGCTTTTGCTATTTAACAGGTCTGATTTATGCTTATTATCACAGAATGAATGATTTGATATTGACGTTCCCTTCCAAAAGTACTCTTGAGGTCCAGCTCTATGTTGCAATGAAAACTGGGCCCTCAGTGATAGTCGATGCCTGAAAGTCTGAAGACTGCCTACGATCCATTGAGTTACATTTTAAGTCTTCCAGTCAGCGTTCTTACCTCTGCATCTCCTTTGTTCTTGTACCAGATGAGGCGCAGCTTGGCGTTGGTGGCCATGGTGTAGTTGGTTCGGATGTAGCTGTAGAACAAGGCACATTTCACACGAACAGGTTCTCCAGCCAGAACATGGTACTCCTTCAGATCCACCGACCAGTCTATGCATCCATCCACTGTGAGGAGAGAAAAAGACAGACAGAAAGATATTGAGATTGTGGTGATAAATATAAAATAAATGCCATTACACAGCGCGCAGACTCCAAACACCAACAAGGCCGACAGAATAGGTTGTTTCTATGACTGTAAAAATATACATATATAGGTGGATTTAAGTTCAAATAAGTCAGCAGTAACTTTCGGTTTCACACAGGACGTGAACAGCTGTCTCCTGGGTGAAAGTCCTGTTTCATGTTTGACCCATTCATCCACCCCAACCTCCTCCTCCTCCTCCTCTTCCTCCACATGTGGACTTTGCTGCTCTTTAAAGGTCGCCGCCTAACAATAAACGTAAATATGGGTCATAATAAGGTGCTTGCACAGACGACCTATACGGACGCATTTTTTTGGGAAGGACAGTCTCCCAAACATAACTCTGCTTGCAACTTCTGGGGGAAGAACCATTCATGGAAACAGAGAACAGAGTTAGAAACTTAAATAGGTTAGAAGCAAAACATGAACAATCATCACATGTAAAAGATATAAAAGTGTTTTTTTGTACAGAAAAAAATTAGAAAGAGAGACACAGAAAGAGAAAGAGTGTGAGTGACAGGGAAATTGTTTTATCTCGTTTCTTTGGCAATATTGTTCTTTACCTTCAAGGCAATAAAACATTGAATATAAATTTGAGAAAGTATGTGTGTGGTTTTTCTGTTGTGTGTTGGAAGCGGGAACAGTGCAAAAGTTTTAATGGAACATCTGAAAGAAAACTAACGACAGACAAACAAATCAATTTTCTATGTTTTAATTTCAATTTTACAACCAAATGTTTGCCTTTTTTTATATTTATGTATCTCGTTCGTCTACATATTGCTTGAAACTGAAGGAAACAGAGAAAAAAGAGCAGTGATTGCAGGAAAGAAAAGTGGGAGAGACGTGAAAACAGAGATTCAGGGAAATACAAGAGGAAGAGGAGGTCGAGCCCGCATGGAACGAGAGAATAGAAGAGAGGAAGTGTGCGGCGGCGGCGGTGTCGGGGTGGGACCAGGTCAACCGGAACGAACGGAAAAACAAGTTGTAGATGGAAGACAAGCAGGAGCTGGTGAGACGTGGAGGTCAGGATGGAAAATGACAAGGAGCTTTCCCAAATGGACTTCCCTCCTCCCCCTCACCCATCCTCTGACTCTCCATCTCCCTCTCTGCTCCTTCTCTCTTTTCTTTTCTCTCTGTTGTTTGCTCCCCCCCCCCAGATGTACTCTGTTTTAACTGACGCCCTCCCTCAGGCACTTGCCACAGAGCCTTGCCTCTGAATTACAGCCTCTACCCTGCAGCAATAAATCCTGTAGATCTCTCATCTGCTGAAATGATACTTCCTCACCGTCACATCCTTATTGTTTTCCTTGTGCAATACTGTGAAAAACCAGAGAGCATATAACTGGTGTAAACAAATACATGATTGAAATATGACCAGTGAACGAAGATTTGTGGCACACAACAATCAAACAAACATCACACACACACATCCAGCTCAAAACGGTGTCAGGAGCTCGGATGTACATGGAGGCTAAACTTTCACAAACCATACAGTCAATCAGAAAGCTGTTACTTATACCCTAAAATCTTGGTCAATAATCATCGGATTCACACTTTTCCTACTTCCGGAACCGTTAGTGTTTGTAGATGAAAGCCTCCAACTTCACGCGAGACAGCAGTATATGAAAAGTAGTGAGATGAAGTTCAAAAGAAAAAGCCAAATGGCCAAGAGAGAGTTTGAGATTTTGTCTCATTATGTGTTCGTTTTTCTTTTCATAGACACTTTGTTTGTGTCTTCCTTCCCTCACTGCATGTCAAAACTCCTTAAAAAATCTATATGACCCAATGAGGTCTATCTTTTTGGTTTTTCAAATCAAGTTTACATACATCTGACCGCCTCCCTTATATACTGCAGTTGTGTATATAAAGTTAAATCATGCAATATGACCAAATGCAATCCCAGCTGGTATTTTCCACTAATGTGTGTCTAATTTTATTAAGACTAAATTAGATTTCTTAAGGTAGAGTTCAAATACAGATCATTTTTGATTATTTGATATATTTAGGTACATGTTTAAAATATTTTGAAATATTGCATTGTATGGTTTGTTAGCAGCCTTTATACATACATATGAAGAGGCGATTGAGAGCAATTTATCACAGAAGATGAAGCTGTCTAGTTGGTTTTGATCTACATCTGTTATAACCCCCGTTCACACCCTGTGTACATCTGATTACAGATCTTTTTGACATAAACAGATACAGATACAGATACTACAGATAATATCTTTAAACCCCTTGTAGAGTTTCTGCAGTCAGGAGTCAGACCTTTGATGCTGGATGCTGGTTGTTACCGTGGCTCCCACTGTAAGTCAATGTAAACACGTTTTAGCACTCCATAAAATGTGTCAGGTGTAATTTGTGTTGAGTTCAGTCACCACCAAAGATTTAAAGACTTCATTTGCATGAGTTTGCGGTGCAAATTTATGACCACGCACTTAATTGGTTACATTTATAGATTTTGCAATATGCATTAAGTCATACGAAGGCAGGAGAGATTTACTGTAGTATCGCTGTATCCACACACACACACACACACACACACACACACACACACACACACACCTAAGAAAATTTATTGAACACACAATCACTCTTTCACCCTCGCAAATGATTTAGTACTCATCCACGTCTGTCACTATGTCTCTCTCTCTCTCTCTCTCTCACACACACACACACGCGCGCGCGCGCGCGCACGCACACACACACACACACACACACACACACACACACACACACACACACAGTACTTAACAGCAGTCATTTAATCATTGATTAATTCAAACACAGCATACGTGTCTTCCTGTGTGTTTGAAAGTTTGCATGTGTATGAGAAAGAGATTAACAGGTGTGAAGGTATTGGAACTGTTTGTGTGTGTGTGTGTGTGTGGTTGTAAATTAATGAGATGACACAAATTGAAGGTGTGAGTGCAGTCCATTCAACACCTAACACTGAGGATCACACACACACACACACACACACACACACACACACACTCACACACATAGAGATGCACCCAGGGCATCACATTAATAGAAAATCACATTAGTTTGGTCTACTGGACTAATGCCTTTTGTTTTAGACAATGTTTAACACAGGTCAGACACACACACATACATATACACACTCAAACACATTAGAACAGCAGGGCCATATGTAGCTGCAGGTCATAACCAAAGCAAATCCCCAATAATTCATTCATCGCTGCTTCTAAACGTGCTTGTGCATGTGTGTTAATCTGTGTAGGTGAGTGTATGTGCATGAGTGGGCATGTGCACATAAGCCGGCAGTCTGTGTGTGTGGGGGGGAAGTGCAGCTGCATGTCTGTAGACATATTAAATGTGTGGGCATGGTGTTAGCATGGGCAGATATATCATTCCCCTCAGCTCTGTCTGCACACGGGTGCTCCCGAACGGAAATAACCTGAATAAATGGCTTTACAGTTCGAAAAAGTGCAGAGACTTTTTGATTCAAAACCCATGCACATTCAACTGCACCCACATGCACAAGGACAAATCTAAATACTGGGTTATATATATTTTGTCCCTTTGGCTGTGTTTAGTGAGTGACGAAAATGCTCCAAGAAAAGTTACATTCTTGCAGAGAACTCATCTTGTTCTACCTGGTTTCACCCTGTTGATACTCTACTGGACACAAGTGGAAATATGTCCACTGGTCACTTAAGATTTTCACCAAAGTACAACACTACAGAAGACACTGTGGGATGGCGATGAAAGGGTGACTGTGATATTACTTTGTCTTAAGCTCGAAGGTATATCTTTGGGAATTCAGTCTGAATCAAAAACCTGCGTCTTTGGATTTCCACTGAAGATAAAGAAGTTTTAAAGAGGGGGTGACAGAGTGTAATGCACAGGTTGCTAAATGCCACTAGTGGGGGTCGCTGTCCGTGGTACTGAATTTCACACTACAGGAGTTTTATTTACACACAAGACAATATATTAGAAACAAAAGAACACAGATAACAACAGTCGAGAGGGGGGAGGGTACATACATTTCATGTACCATGTGCCATGGTGTGTTTAGGGGTTCCCGGTTGTTGTTCGGGGCTGCTGCTCTCTCCATTTATGACAGATCAATATATTCCTCCAACCAGTTACTTATCGCAAAGCATGGCGGTTTGTGCTCCTTCCAGTTCATCAAGTTTAACCTTTTGCCGAGAGACATCCCAGCGTGGAAAGACGGTTTGTAGGAAATCAGCTTACCGATTAAAAATTCTGCTCAAGCGTAGAATTCCATTTATATCTGAAACTAAACTTGGAAGTCTGGAAAAAAACCTCTGCTCCCACAGGCGTACAAACACTGGTCAGGATAATTATCCTCAAAGTCTTACGGTAAACATTTATTTCTGTTGACCATTTTATCTGTTCAGCTGGGCATAACAGCTCCTGCAATCCTAAAATGCACTTAAAGGTACATTTGTTTTGTTTTACTTCTACTTCTTCTTTATTCATGTTTGCTTTTCTACTGTACATTAAAGTTGGAAAGGCTGGATGTTTTCTAACTCTATTAGTCCTTTTTGATTTAGGGGCACGGTGTTGGTGAGTGTGGAAGTGGGAAATTAATTGATAGTGTTTTTATATATAACACGCTAGTTTATCTATATGTAAAAACTGTAGTGTACGTTATATAATAAACTAGTTGTACTCAATATACAAGAAATGACTGTGTACTCATAGATGAGGCCCTGCACTTGTGTGTGTGTGGATGTGATTGAACTTGTCTGCAGTCAGATTGCATGAGACAATAACAGGTTGTGGCACAATGGGAGTAAGAAGCAGAAGAAGCAGACCGCTGATTTAGAGTTCAGGTTGACCTGACCACAGTTTTGTGCAAGGCAGCCTGACTGTATAATCGCACACAGTGTAGTGTTCATGCCATTGGTTCATTTTCCTACCTTCCGGGCTCTGTCTCGATTGTCATCTCTTGTTTGTTTTTGTTTTTACCTGAACATCTGTTGTGAACTGGGTAAGAGGCTGAATGAATCAGGCGGGATTTTTACAGTGTCTCTGGGAATAGTTGAGTTTGCACATCTCATGGCTGGATAAAAGGTCACCATGACCCGGCTGGATTTTAAAGGAAGAATTTTGTATTGGAAAGTTAGATGTTGAGCAAAAATATTCCTTCAAGGATAGGTTTCAAAAATGACCACCACCCAGTGTTGGGTATAAAAAATGGTATTCTGTATTGAAAATCCTGCGTGAATTGAACTCAGTCTCTGTTGCAGTTTGTGCATTTTGACAGTGAGGGTAGTGGTACCTCACATACTTAATAATAACTTTATTTAATAACTTAATAATTCATTATAAGTTGAAGTTCAATTGCCGACTTCCAGTACTGAAGACGTGAAAAGAAGGAAGAAAACTCACCACATGAGATTTGAATGTGGCCTTAGCAAAGATCTGATCTCTCCATCTTTGTCTTGTCTTGCTGCATGTGTCTCAGTTCTGTGACGTCTTGCTACTTTGTGTTTTTAAAAGGTCAAAGGATAGAACTTATTCATCAACCAATGCTGGTTACAAAACACACATTAAAAAAAAACATCAACAACAACATACATGTATTCCACAATAAAAACCTCCAAACAACAATATAAAAGCAGAGTTTCTGTTGGTGGTGCTCTTGTTAATGGTGTTGGGAACAAACATCCTTCACTCTGAGAATCTTTTTCAGGAAAGACCTACAGCAGCAATATTGAAAGTATCATTATTTTGTTATATAAAGTTGTAAAATCCAAATGTTTATGTGTATAAGTGTAACTTTTCTACATCAAATTAAATGAGTACAGTTTGAGAGTGATATTGAATGAATAAACATCTATGTTTTATTATATTTAATAGCCGGAGGACTGTGAGTTGTGTAGTTTGTGCAGTGTGCAGCATATTTAGTTCAGACCTGTCACTCAAACATAAAGCCCTTCAGAGCCCGCAGCCTGTCTGAACGCCACCCACAATCCCCTGCAATACCACTACAGCTGCTGCCATAATAATAGCTTGACCTGACCCACACACACACACACACACACACACACACATATACAGGTAATGATCCTGGCATTCATGCACACACACAAAAAAACTAAAAACAAACAAAAAGTAAACAAAGGAAGGGAGTCAGACACACACACACACACACACACAGAAACAGGACACGTAGTCCAAAAAAGTCTATCACCACTGCAGGGCAATTTGCACCCAGGTGAGAGGGGGAAAGAAATAGAGGGAAAGAACATGAGAAAAAAACTAAAGAGAGAAAGAAAGAAGGTGAGAGAATGAGATTAGAATGAGAGAGAGAGAGAGAGAGAGAGAGAGAGAGAGAGAGAGAGAGAGAGAGAGAGAGAGAGAGAGCACACACCCACCATTTGGCCCAGTGTTTTGTGCTGATGTTCAATTTCAGCACACAGCCGACTTGATGGTTACTTCTTTCCTCTGAACACATTTTATGAGAATAGGCTTTAGCCTAGATAGAGCCTTATATATACAGTGAGGGGACATACTGTGTGTGTGTGTGTAAATGAGTGCAAAAAAAAGCATAAGAAAGAGTGAGACGGAGTGTGTTTGCCATTTTTAAAATGACTCCTCAAAATGAGTTGCTCTCTTGCACAAACCAGTGGAGTCTACGCCACATGCACACACACACACGCACACGCACGCACACACACACATACACCAAAGCAATCTATTTTGTGAGCTGTATATGGTAATGCATGTGTGGGTTATGGCCTTCATTCACTACAATGGAGTTACAACATCTATCAGCATACAAGGCTTGTAGTGCCACAACACACACACACACACACACAAGGACAAAATGCACACAAACACACATATAACCTACACCCCAGGTAACACACTCAGCCTCATATTAACACACACACACACACACACACACACACACACACACACGCACACGCGCGCGCGCGTCAGCGCTGAATAAATGGAGTTGACCACAATCTGCCCTCTATCTAATGCTACCAAACATACTGCAATGTATTCACCCTCACATGAGAAAACACACACACACACACACACACACACACACACACACACTTGTCACTAATCTTTCAAACAACCCATGTTGTTTGTTGAACAAAAGAAAGAAACAAGTGACATTTATTAAAGCCAAAAGCATGCTGCAAAAACATCATTTCCCTTTGTGTGTAGTAGAGTGATGCTGAGGGTCTGAGTGGGTTTGTATGGAGGGTTAGGTGTTGGTGGACAATGACAAATATTATATTTTAAATATTTAATACAAATATTTACAGGATCCATTGGTGGATCCTTCTCAGTTTTGTCTCAAACTGTATGTGATGTTGATTCCAACCAATAACAGACTATTGAGCCATCTGAAGTAACCAATGGAATAAAACGCGAAGGCAACTTATTCTCACTACTGTTCTCCCAAAGCTAAACACGGGTCGCATGCAGCCGTGTTTGGATTAAAACAAGGATATCATTTTAGTTGATTTATTCAGTCTTCTGGGTGACTCTCTGACTATTATTAAATTAACAGCTCTGACAAACTCCACTGGCTTTGCCCGGGGCCCACTTTGCCAGGAGGTCAGGGGCCAGTTAATAAACAAACGCCAATAGTATTTATCAGATACCTTGAGGTGCAACCAGACGGGAACGCTGCACTGAAGCTAGCACGTTTTGACTCCTGATGTAGCACCTGCCAGTAGCAACCTTGCACACAAAAATTGTCATTTGGCAAACGAAGCACGATGGTACGAGGTGGCAAAATAGGACTTTCTGACAGCCCTGAAGGCAAACGTCGCAGGTCAGGTGTATGTGAACTTTTCACAGAAACCAAGTGTCACTGCACAGATCGCTGACAGGCTTACATGCAACTTTAACAGCCAAGAGACATAACTGAACATTCACTAACAGGTAATTACCTCATTAGTAATGTACCCGTAATCATCATGTGTTAATGGTACGTATGAAATACAAATCAGAGTAGGCGATGATTTACCAAATCAATACATGCTGTTGCAGTGTGTTTCTGTGACCAGACTTAAATATTGTTTGTAATATTAATTAGTCATTGACACTATTTACAGTAATCATGTTTCAGTAAACATTAATACATGCAATCAGGTGTAAATATTCCAAACAGGAAATGAGATGAAATAAACAATAGAAATAAATGTAATAATTCACTTTGACTCTTGATCTGAAACAACTTCAGAGTTGCACAGACAGCGTTCCATGGCCACTTGGTGGTCCTGGACATGGGGTTGACTTAGGAGGAATAGTTCATTGGTGTGGACAGGTTTGGTGGTGAAACAACCAATCAAACGTCCTCTTCTCCTTCTCTGTTTAAGGAGTGTCGTCCCTGCAGGCTGTTCTGCCAGTTCGGACCACAGACGGGTCAACGCTGCTGGGTGCACTCACGTTTTGTGCTATTTTGATGACTTCAGGTGGCGGAGGCCAACCGTCACACTTCACCTCACACACTCACCATGTGTGCTGTTGTTCTCTCTGTCTCTCAGTTTTGCATGAATCTTTCAAGCTGGAAAACTATTTCAACAAAAGCTTTAAGGGAAGTTCTAGGTTTCTTTTTGCCAATAGTTTAAATGATTGGTTTAATAAATATATTAGATATCCATTCTAGTGTAACAGTTAAATTTAACTGACCCGACCACATCTGTTTCCTCCAAGAGATAGCTTTTGTGACAGAGCTGCTGTGGACGTTTCCCTGGAACAAGGTGTGACATCTTAAAGAGAGGACAAAATGGGATTTGGTTGGTCAGGCTGGAGGCCGGGCTCGGCACATCTACAGTACCACTTCTAACTGCGTCACACTTCTGCCACATGCAGCTGATCCATGGAAGCTCGTGAAATATGTTTAAGAAGTGTCTGCTTGGTTTTGTATCAGGTCATGAAACAGAAATAGCAGATGACATGTGACACAGAAGAAGAAGAAAACCAAATAACGAGGAAGGAATGTGAAATGTAGAGGATGAGGGGGTTGTTGGCCAGAAGTACTTAATGAAAAGTAATTAATCCCATTTCCCTGGGAAGCAGAACACATTGGCCTCGCTATTAACCATAATAACTCCTAAAGAAATGGACAGATAGAAGATAGAGAGGAGAAACAAGGGAATGTATAAGCCTTGTAATAACAGCTAAAAGTGGTCAGCAGCAGGAAACAGATTACCTTGCTAACACAAACTGCTAGCTTGGCTGCCCTCATCAGTCATGTGACCTTCGCCTGCAGGTTCTGGTGATCCCTTGAGAGTCTCCAACAATCAACACTGCTTTCTTTTAACATAACCAAGTAGTTTTAGAGGCCTAAACATGAGCAAAGCAGGTCCGAAAGCACTCCTGTATCTTTGTGTCACATGCTGAGGTGTAGTGGTACGAATGCGCAGTGGCATGTACCTTTATTTACAGCCTATATCCACCTAGAATTTATCAATAGAAATGTAGCCTTTAAAGCAATGCCTCATTCAAGGCTACACAAGCACCAAGTCTGGGGAGGAGATAATGAGACTGCAGCACCGACTGACACACCATTACACCACTGGCCATGTAGTCCTATAGTTGGGGTATAAGGGACTTGTTGAAATAAAAGCAGATTCTATGTGTATGTGTGTGTGTTACATGTGTATGTGTGACAATTAAATCGCTGTTGTTGGTTCTAAATGTGTTAACTAACAAATGTACCGACAGACCAAGAGAATTGGTTCTCCACAACAACAATACAATCCAAAACAACCTCCTCTAAACAGGCAAAGCTGCACAGGAAAGACATCCTTCCATCACTCTGCCAGGCTTTCGCACAAGAAACCCGGTTTTAGGATTCAATACTTGATTAAACAACTTGCTGGAGTGGAAATGTTTCAAATCAAAACGACGAGAAAATTCTACTTTGAATGAATTTCAGAAACTCTCCTCTAAGCCGAACCAAACAACTTTCAAGCTCTGAAAACATTGTCCTCTGTCAAACTGCTTTTGTGTCGCTGCCTGTGTGTGTGTGTGTGTGTATTTATATACACGTCTCGTGCCCTCTCCATTTGTCACTGTGTCGATGAAGCGTGGCACAGTCACTCCTGCAGTTGTCAGTTCTCTAGTGTGTTACGCCCACACACACACACACACACACAGGGTCCCCTTTGCTTTCTTCCTGCCTGTCATTAATAAAGAGCAGTAGCTGCACACCTGTTCACTGACAGCACCCTGCAGAGACATAGAGAGGGCTAAAAGAGAGTGTGACAAAATACATTTTGACAAAGGTAAAGGGGGAATGGGATTATTGACTGAAAAGAGAGAGAGGGTGAAAATGAAAACCCTTTAAGACTGTTGGCAACTTTACATGTAGGTCTTTTCTTTCTTGAAAATCCAATTTTTGCCCCCCTGCACAGAGCTCAGTGTATTCCCTGAAACCTCTCTGCACAGTGTCCCCTGCTGTCCCTCATCATCTACTTTTCATAATAAAAACTTGTGGCACAGAGTTGCTGTGGGTTTGATTTTGCCCCAGGTTTTGCCTCTTAGGCTACAGAGAAGCTGCTCTAACCATCTGATTGGATGTTTGTCTGCAGACACAACTCAGGAACTTCACGACTTCTGGAGATACTTTGACCTTCGATGTTTCTTTAGGCTAAAAAGAAATCTGTATTTTAATTCACAATGACACTAGAATCAGACATCTATCAAGAAATCTATCAAAAAGCTATTTTTGGTCTAAATGCAATTAAAGTATTATTTGCAAAAGTAAGGAAAGTAAATGTGATTGCAAGTACTAATAATACAGCAATTTAAATTAAAACTGGAATATGGAAATCTTAATATCTAATTTCTTTAGAATTATAGTTTTATTTAGGTTTATTTTTGGTTAATAATAATAATAATTAGCTGACTCTGCAGTTCCCCTGACGTCTACGCTGTGGTTTGTTTAGTGGTTTGGCATGTGTCCACAGTGTCGTTTAAGTGGCTGTTTTTGGCTAAAATCTCAGTACGCAACCTGCCAGGCGCAGACAGACAAAGTTAGCAATTAGCTGGTGAACATGGCGCACATTTAGCCTCTGAAGAGGCAGACAGTGAGAGATAGTGGAGTCTTAGACAGAGAGAGACTCCAAATGAATAATGGTGTTGCCTGCTTGCTGTTTGTTTGCTGGCTTGTAAGCTCCCAGTCTGTCCTCAAGTGGGCACAAATGAAAGGTTTAAGCCACAGAGATATTCAACTGCACGTTAAGTTTAAACATCCGCTGCCTGATAACATCACTCTCACAGCTCACCGTTGTTCTCCAGCAGCGCCCGGTGCCAAGTATCACATGGGCATTGCAGCCCCGTCCTGTCATGAAAGCATTTCTGAACATTTCTGTCAGGGAGACGTGTCTGAATAACAACACGCCGTCGCTTTAACAGAGAGATGAAGTCAGCAGATGCCTCAAAGGGAACAAGGGATGTACCTGGTGTTTCTGATGATTTTTAGATTTTTGAGAGAGAGAGAGAGAGCACAGAAACACTAAGAACAAAGATCTTTTTCTAGCAAACTTTTATGACGGCAAAGGAGAGAGAAAGAGGGAGAGAGAGAGACATAGAGAGTGAATTGTAGACAGTGAAAAGTCAGTAGAATAATAATCCCCGGCACCTGCCACATGCTGCTGACAGACTCCTGGCAGCTTCACTTCCCTCCTCTCTCTATCTTTGTGCTCCTCTTTCAATCTTCACATCTGTCCTCTGTATCTTCCTCTCACTCCACCTACTGCTCTGTACCTACCCATCATCACCTGGCATCCCCCTCTACCTCAAAATTAGAGCATCAAACTGTGGTAAATCATTATTCAAAGTATACTAAGTGATTTCACTGACTGTCCCACGGGCCCTTCTCCTCTTCTGGGGACTCTATCTGGGGTTCGGACACAAGACTGAGTGACTCTCAGTCCTTTAACAGCTGAAACCAGACTGAGAAATCACCTCAGAGGAAACCGTGTCATGTACTCTCCCCAGAAAGGTCACAGTGAAGGCCACGGGATTTATGTTCAGGACAAAAAGACTTGAATATAGAATGAGGGAGAAAAGGATGGAAGGAGGAACGGTTGAGTAAGGAGGTTGGAAACTGCAGTTTGTTTCTGTGCCTCGTAAGTGTCAGATGTTGACTTTACTTCAACATGTTGCTACTTAAAGGTTAGGATTTGGGTTAAATGTGAAGGAGAGGAACTGCAAAAGTAAATGAATAGAAGAAACATGAGTTGGTGCACCTGAAAGACACATTTTGGCAGGTGTTTATGTTACTGCGGGATTCCTGTGCAGGTGTGTTGATGCCAGTCCTTCTGATGTCTGACATACAGGAGGGGGATACTGAGCCACCAAACCTGGCAACCTCACTCTTGTCCGGTCACCTTGATCACCTGCTGCTACCCCCACAGTCACCCCTAACACACACACACACACACACACTGCTGACATGGTAGTTATGTGGAGTTCTTAATCCTTACGTATATTTTTCAGGTACTTTGAGGGATTTCTATTTTATACTTCACTACACTTTAGATTTTCCAGCTTATATTTATATGACAGCTGTTGTTACTAGATGCTTTTGTTGCTGCTTATGCATTTTGCATGGTATTACTGTAACCGCCTGATACAGTGATCTGTAATAAAATATTTTACTATTATTCATTTTCTGTACTTTTACAGAATTGAATTGACTTTCACTTGTATTCTTATATTAATGGCTTTGTGCTTTTACTTAAGTAAAGAGTCTGAATACTTCTGCCTCATGTTCATGTCGATAGTCACCAGACGGCTGGTTTATCCTGCGTTTACTGAGATCAAATCCTCGCACTGGTCCATAAATAGCACTTGTGCTGTCACGAGCATTTTGTTCAGTGAAGTGCTGCAGAAATTATCATTATTTAATGAGATGCACGTAATTGACAGTACAAATGTTTAATAACTCATGCGCTCATTATGGACCGTGTTTGTTTGTCCGCGTACTTCCGTGACGTAATTAATATGACATGTGATCCAATGAAAGCGCCTGGGTGAGGAAAAGGAGTGCACAGCAAACTCTTTACTCTTTAGAGGGCAGATATGGGTCTGTGATTGCACCTTGGAGCTGGTATCCAAACAAGATCTCAGTGAGACTACCGGATTATTTGGAGGATAAAGGACCTAGTATTTGAGGATAAAAAAAATTCTTCCTAATGTCTTTTTGAGTTTGACATTAGCTCGAGACAACTTCAGATTTCCCTTGAAAACGTGCCCGAAGCAGATGATTGGAGGCTGGCTCCGAGATGTACCCCCTAACTTGACTCACAGTCAGAGCGAGAAGACTTTGCTTTTGGAACATTTCCAGTGTGTTTTTCTTAAGGGCACCGCTTCTGTCAGGTTGTTGGCTTGAACCTTCTCCTTTAAACATTTTAATGCTTGAGGCTCTAACTTTAGTTTATATGACTTATTTGATTTGAAAAATGGGACTGAGAATGCAGATTCATTATTGACTTTTCATGATTCTGCACTGGACATTTACAAATGCTGTATCCTGCTATTATGTCCCTTAAAGCTTTTATAATCAATATTTTAAAATGTGCAATGAAAAAGGTCATTTGTATGAACCCGCAGTTGCTGCTCTCAGCTGTATGGAGTGTTTAAGCGGTCATGTGTCAGGAACGCGAGCTACATGTTCTCAACATCAGAATTTAAGTCGGCAAATTGAGGACGTTTTCACAAATTTTTCCGTTTCCATGCAGCTTTTCTAGTGCAAACTTATTATATTTATGCAACATGTGCATAAAAATATGTTTACAGAAACACGTCTCTAGTGGAGCATTGTGAAGCTAAAGAGTCCGAAACTTCTCACAGCTGGTTTACAACACCCCCAACAGTCCAAAATATCAACTATTACATGTTAGAACTTGTATTGAGGATTAAGTCTGAATCTTTGGAGAAACATATTGCTGCACTGATCTCAAGGTTCACTCAAGGTCACAGGAGGCTGGCGTCCTGTTGGCGTGCAGCAACCACTAGGTGTCAGAGTAAGCAGGATTATTAGATACTTTAAATGTTTTCTTTTATAAAAACAGTATTTGTAATGAACTCACTCACACATCTTATTGTCTTGTTTGATTGTTGAATTTAATGGGAAAAAACACATTGTGAAACACATGTGATTCTTTCTCCCCTTTGCAAAAGCTTCAAAGTTTTCAGTTAAATGAAACCTTGCATCCACTTTTACTGTGCGTGTGTGTGTGTGTGTGTGTGTGTGTGTGTGTGTGTGTTTGCACGTGTGTGCCTGATTGAGCTCGAGTGCACCTGTTTCTCCTCCTCTGCGCTGCGAAGAGGAAGTGCTGCCCTAATTACTCAAGATTCCCAGTGGATGCTCAGACCAGTTTACACTCATCACAATAGATTACACTCACCTCCCTCTCTACTGCCACACGGAGTCCTTCTCTCCGTCTGTCTGCAAGTGTGTTCGCAGACTTTACTACTGCATAGTTTTTATTGATAACATTTCATTATGCATTTCAGAAAGTAAGAGACATCCAGTGCAATGGGAAACAACTGTCTACAACACAAACGCATAATGTACACAAACACACAGTCATATGAATGTACTGTGAATGCATCTAGATCCCTGTCAAAATATATCTTTTCAGTCACGCTCCTGACAAGAAGCCATTTAACGAGCTGAGGTTCTGATAAATAAAAAGATTTGAGTAGGAGGAGACAAGTAAACACATTTACATGCACATTAATATTCCATTAATATCCCACCACTCAAATATTCTATGATGTAACTGATATCAACATCACATTGAGATTCAAGATTCAAGTCTTCTTCTTCATGTGGTGACATCTGAACACTTGCTTCTTATGGATTGTACCAATACCTGCAGGCTACAAACTGATGTTTGTGCATGCTTTGCTCTGACAGCTGTCGTTTACCTTAAAACATTCAGTTTGCTGACAGTCTGCTGATGGGAGCTGGCTTGTTACACTCTAATACAGTTTAGCTCTGAGAAACTGATTGCAGAAATGTAATTTATTTTGGAGTGGCACTCAGAGTGATGTTTTTATTTGCTTTCTAATGGAAGAAAACATCCTGTGATTTCTGGGAGGCGAGCCTGACCAGAAAAAAAGTAAATAACTAAGAGACAGGTGGAAAGTACACAAAACACTGTACTTTATTATTATTAGAGGGTCAGGTTCATTGGCTGTTGTGTATTTCAGCCTGCTGCATAAGTTGCTGGCAGCGACCTCTAACCTCTAAAGACTTGCCTGCTCCTGCGTGAAATCTGCCCAGTACATGTTCTCATGCAGGTTAGTTACAACACTTGTAAATGCCCAGATATGAGTCATATTTATGCTTTGCTACATTTTGCAGGGAAACAAAACATCGATTAAAGTTGTGAATAACCTACAAGCTTGAAATAAAATTGAGATTAGTGTTTTTTTGGCCATATCAGTCGGCTCTACTTACTATAAATCTCTGTGTATCTCCATATCTTTGTAATGCAAACAGTACTGCCACATCAAACCAAGGACTTTCCTGATGAAGTACTCTCACCATAATGGACAAAAACACCTGCTGACACACAGGCTGCAGAACTGTATTGTGGGTAAAAAGTGCAAAACAGAGCTGCTGTAATCTGGGTCGATGGGGATACCTCCATTCTTTAATGCATCTTATATATGGACCAAAGTAATCATTAGTGTGAAAGGGCTTTTACGCAGCAATGAGCATTGTGCAGGATTATGGAGAGCTAACGTGGTTTCACCTGTAACGAAATGCAGTTCTGAATGACACAGTTGCATGTTCACGGTCTCATTTTAGCAAGTACCTTCACTGCTGAAGTTTCAGTGAGCAGGACACCAAAGCCCTGCTGGCTGCAAGGTTGATAATGTATTATGAAACACGTTTTGTGCATGTGCTCCGTGTTTCTGCTTTCAGCCAGAGTGGTTTGTTTTGAAAAGGAGCGGTGCTTTTCAGGTGAGCAGTGGTAAAGTGTAGTAAATATATACATCTCAGTGCATCCAGGCACTCTTTTAGATACCAGGGAAAAGCCATCACAGACCCCTCAGGCCATGACGAACACCCAGAGGCTTCATGTTAAACATCAAATAAAACATAATGGCTTTTTTCATGTGCAATAATGGAAAACTACACAAATGAAAACTACATGTGTCACTGCTTGATTGACTACTGATCTGTGGAAAGCTTCAAAACAGCACATAATAAAATATTACAATATTCTTAATCAGATTTGGCACTCAAATCTTTAAAACCACCAATTACTTAGAATTTCGGACTGAAAATATTCAGCATTTTTCAGCACCTTCAGCCCCGAGTCCAGCTCCGCTGCTGTAAATGGCTGTCACGTTGTCTGTCAATCTGAATAATGCAAAGTGGGAGGCAGGCGTAGTCAGACAGCTGAGGGGGGTTGTAATACAGGGTGTCACATTGGTCAGGAGTAGACCATTATAATGACCGAGTGAAGAATAAATGGGTGTCCGAGACAGTCCTGATTAATAGACAGAATATGTCAGAATCTGTTCTGAATGGGAAAGAGTGAGGAAAGAGGGAAATAAAAGACACTGACAAAGGAAGAAATTAAATGGAGGTGGTTAAATAGAGGCTGAGAGATGTTTGACCTCTCAGAAAAGAGCAGAGTGGGGAGTGATGAGAGCAAATAAGACATGACAGAGAGAGATGTTTTCATGGGAAGACAGATGAGGAGATGGAGAAGGACGGCAGGAGGAAAGACAGAGCAAGAAGGAGGAGGAGAGAGTGATAAGGAGCAAGACAGAGAGACAGACAGCCTGTCTTAATGTTGAGCTGTGAAGAGAAACAGGTTGTCCAAGATTTATTCTTCTGAAAATACAAAGAAGTTTTAAAATCAGCACGAATTCCTAGAAACAAATGTCTTCAATCGAAATTAAATTTGGAACAAATATATTTTTTAAATACGTTACGTGCTCCCCTGTGCCAATTCCCCCTGTGACGGGATGTTATGTGTCCCTGTGAAGACACTTCAAATCAGCTCCATCTGGGCTATAATTTAGCAGATATTTGCACAAGGAGCTATAAACTTTTATGTGTTGATGGCTCATTTATAAGTCGTGATTCATAGCAATATCTTCATCATTCATTCTAAATTTTACTCAAGCTTTAAATAACAGTGAACTCGGTGGGGAGATGCTTTGCCCTAGAAGATGGTACACTATTTATCCCTAAAATGTGTCTCAGATGGATAAAGAAATGATGCTTGTCAGGGGAAAACACATCATCCTCGATCACAGTTTTATTCTGCTGCGCTGCTTTCAGACGCCAGTGGTCCCGGCGAGACACCAAAAAAGTATCTTGAAGCTCTTAACGTTCGGCTCTCTGTCCAAGCGAGACTGCATGGATTGCAATCAGACATTTTTGGTGCTGCTTGGTTGTCGAAAACATGTTATTGCGTGAGTAATACGTGTTGTGGAAGTATGTGGATGTGTTGGCAACTCATCTTTTCAGGAGCTACCTGCAACCACACTTTCCACACAATGGTCTCAAAGGGTTTGGCAACGCGACTGCAAGGCTGCAAAATGAATCTGCAGTGACATGATGATTGTAAGATCTCAGGAATATTCTATAGTCCTGTGATTCTGACCTTTGACCTCACTGGTTTAATGTCACCTGGGATTTGAAGTTTATTTGGCTGTTGCACTGATTGTAGCATGACACGTCGGGGAACCAACTCTTTCAAATGAGCTACCAACTCCTGTATTAAACGACACAACATAACATGTTGAATTGTACTCTGTTACTTTTTCTTTGCCAGATAGAAGTTTAAAAAGAAGAGAAAAGAAATAAAAAGTCAGTGGAGGCAAACGCAGTGGAAATACGAGGAGTAAAAGAGCTGAAGAGATATATGGAGACACAGAGAGAGTGATTCTCTCTCTGCTTCTGAAGGACAGAGCAAGAGTTGCAGACACTGCACTTCCAATCAGATAGAAAAAGAGCCAGTCATCAAGGTTTAGACTGAATGTATGTGTGGGTGTATGTATGTGTGTACGTATATCCAAGGAAAAGTGAGCACCACGCGGTGTGTGAGTACAGTACGTGTGTGTGTGCGCGCTATGGCTGCACATGTACAATGTGTTTCTGCTCCTATATAGATGATTTACTGTGTGTGTGAGACAGAAGCTGTCAAATCAGGGCTGACACACAGAAAGTATATTTTGAATAATTTATGAATATGTAAGATCAGTTCTGCAAATTGATGGGTTCTGCAGTGAAATTAGAGAAGAAACGGGAGTCTGAACTCTGAGATGCTGTCAAAGTCATGAGAAACCTACTGCAGTTATTTTACACAGCTGTTCACGCCCTCTCAAATGATCAAAATGCATTCAGAATATTAGGCAGTAGATAAAATAACCATGTCAGATATCAGGTTAAAGCATGTGTCATCATTACTAGAGATCATCAGAGCTGCAGGTTTATCAGGAAACAGTGTGCTAAAGCAGTTGAAAGGGACTAAATTCTCATATATTTCTGAAAAGTTTTAATGACTTTCTATATTCACATCTTGAAAGTGTGTGTTCTGCTCTGTTCTGCAAATAAAGGTGGATTTGCTTTCTTCTACATTCCTAATAATCACACAGTAAGAAACAGCTCAGTCTTATCTGAGCAAATGAGGAACGTGCTAAGCAAGTACACGATGCACAGGCAGCGCGGCCAAAGCTAGCACAGTCATCTTAATCAAAATGGTATTACACCCGATGTTCCTGAAATATGACGGCAGGTTCTTAACAAGTAAACATCCTAAATCACAATTTTCAAATATCATCATAAAAAAAGTTACAGAGATGTTTGGCTGAGACTGAACGTGCGTGTGTGTGTGTGTGTGTGTGTGTGTGTGTGTGTGTGCATATTTTATCCATCTACATAGCAGACTGGATGTAGCAGAGCTGAACGGTGCCAAAGTCTATGGCACAGCCCGCGGGACAAGTTCTCCACACACACACACACGCGCACACACACACACACACACACAAAGGACACATTGCCATATGGGACGTTGATTCAACTTAAACATCCATCTTGA
>JAVQJD010021508.1:0-42811 GCA_036023655.1 Nannoperca australis
TCTCCAGAAATCAGTGCAAGTGATGCAGTTGAAAGGCTCGTAATCTTTTATACGTTAATTAGAATGTTATGGTTATTATAATAATTTTGCAAGTCACCTTCTTAGCTACAAGTGTAAATTAATAAAATGTAAATTGTTAGTCAGAAGATGTTTGAACAATTTTTTTTACTTTTTAGTTTTCTCTGTGGCTGCAGATCATTCTTATAAATAACGTTTTCTTGTTCCTTATCTTAACACCAGTCATGCTGCAGTCTGGAGGAGCATCTCCGTAACCATGAAGGTCAGAAGCCATATCTCCTCACTGTTGGGCGTCAGAAGAGCAAGATCGACAACTTCTACATCGCCATGGATAAGCATCTCATTCCATGCCAGGAAAACCGCTCACTTGGGGCATTTGATGAACTTTTCAAAGGACATTTTGTGTTTAATTTGTCTTATGATGCTCATGTTTGACTGAGAGAGATAATTGTCAAACTGTATTCAGTGAGGATGATCCAAAAGTGATCCTTCGTGGAAAAGATGTTTGACATGCATTGCCAGTCTCTCTAGGAAAATCCACAATTGAAGACACTGTATGGTTTGAAAAATAATTATACACTGAATTCATTGAAGTATTTCCATGTTTGTAATAATTACTCGTATGATATTATGCATGATCTTCTTGAGGGAGTTGCTCGGAACGAGGTCAGAGAATTTTGATGACCATTTGATATTCAAAGGTTGTACTGTGTTTCAGATGAGAAATTGTACATTGTACCTGCATTCACAATGTTTTAATGTACAATGAACAGGTAAAATAAATGCCATTGTTTGAAATGTGTTTTGTTTTATGAAATTCATTATTACAAATAATAAACACTTTATAGTGTAAATAGCCTGACACTCAAGGGATTGAAGCCAACACTAACCAGGGTGTAAAAAAAGTATCTGGGCAGTGTTACTTGTCTTATCCCTTAGTGTTAATTTAACTCTGTTTAGTGAGTTAAAGAAGGAACTCTGGCACACATTTAACTGTTTAACTATTTCAAAAGTGTGGAGCTATATAAACCCTCAAAAAGTGTTGAATTCTACTTTGTGGGAGTTAATTCAACACTGGACTTTTTGCTGTGTAGGGATGGGGTTTGTGGAAACTGGACATTACAGTTGTACACATGGTTTGTGTGAGTGTGGGGGGGATGCGAGAGAGGGATATGAATCCGTAGAGTTTATCATGATTGGAAGAATGGGCTGAAAATCACTGGCATTTTAATTCTCACATAGCTCACTAATAACATAACAATAGGTTCTCACTATTTTGCCTGCTTTGCAAATGGTATGAAGGGTGGTACATAAATAAATGTTTCATATTTAACCGACATTGCATTTGAGGGAGAAAGCTCTTAGTTACGCTGAGTGTTCATCAACCCATTAACAAATACTTGATCGTTTGGAATTTATTGGAAAGTTTAGTTGAAACAAGTAGATGATTTATCAATCATTTCTCAAGTTATATATACCACATATTTGCTGGTTCCAGCTTCCCAGATGTGAGGAGTTTCCACGTTTCTCTGATCTATTTTTGGATTTTGGACAATTGGTTGGATAAAAGAAGATAATTTGATGATGGCACCTTGTGCTCTGGAAAACCGTAATGGACATTTTTCATTATTTTCTAACATTTATAGACAAAATGATGAATCAATTGGGAAATTAAACTGTAGGTTAACCAGAAATGAAAACAGGCATTATTTGCAGCCCTACTGGAATGCACAGTTTGGGTGAAACCTCTAAAGACCCTGTAGAGATTGATACGTGAATAAAACTGTGAATATAAAGCAGAGCTATATACCAAAATTTACTTATTGCAGATATATCATATAGGCATATACATAATAAATAATAAATTTTAATAAATTTAATAATAAATGAATACTGACCACTATAGTATATTATTATCTAATTCTTTCAGATATCGGTAGCAGCCTCAAAAGTCCAGTGTCGGTGGGGCTATGGTAGGAAGATGATGCTGGGTATACTTACATGGAACATGGGAAATCAATACACAATAAAAAGGAAACTAAAATTGCGTCACAAACTTGAGATTATAATGAATTTCTGTGTTTATAGGACTGGCATGTGGTGGTGCCTGAGGGTAATGTTGAGTCAGTCTGGTATCAGTCTCTTATTCAGCTGCTGAGCCGTCCAGTAGAGGTCAGCATCAGATCACCAGAATATCTACCACATGCAGTGGAGCTGCTTCCGGTGTTTGCAGAGCTGCAGTTGATTTGGAATCACATGCTTTGTCTATGTTAAATTATTCATATAACATTTCATTAACAACCTAAACAAATACAAATTGCACAACATACAGGGAATCATAGCAGTCACACTGTGCCAAGGAATGTTTTCTTAAGAAAATGCCTGCTTGCTGATTTGTAAACCTGCTTACTGTATATTATTACAGAGAATCACATATCCCCGCAAAAACCCACTGGCCAGCCCTTTCGCTTTCTGCTTGCTAACTAGTTTGCAAGTGATTGGAATACATAAAATATGAAAAGGTTAGACTTGAGACATTTTTGTTGCCTGTGGCTGAATAGCTCATCACACTGAATCCAATGTTTAAAATGTAAGATCAATTAAAAGTTGAAAATGCTGACTGTTTCATAACAAGTTACAAAATCATTCTCACTGTCTTTTGTTCCTCCTCTCTCCCACTCAGTCTTCCTCAGACTCAAACACTGGCACTGTGTCGAGTGGCTTGGGCAAAGCTCGTCTTCAGAGCATTGCCTAGTTGCTAAATCTCTTTTAAGCACAGCAATATATCAAAAAAAAAAAAAAAATAACACTAACAAAAAAAATCAAAGCAACTGTGAACCCAGTCTTTTAAAAGTTTAGATTTTTTTTGTCGGGGGAAATTTCTGGGTTTGGGGAAAAAAACAAGTTTGTGAAAGAAAAAAAAGATTCTTCCCATTTTGTGTTTCTTTGGGGAATTTTTCATCTGAAGCTGTCGACAAGGTCCATACAAGTCTCCTGCTACTGCGAAGCACACAGACTGTCTTTCATGCTGTGGTGGTTTGGGACCAGAGAGGAAGGACCAGCAGAGAGGAATCTGTCTAGCCGAGCTCAGTGTATACGCTGCATGTATTTTTGTAGACATCGCCGTAGACTTCACTTAATCTAAGAGTACATCAAAGCGTCCTGTGCTCCTCTTCTTCAGCTAAATCCTTCTCTGGTCCTTATCACCAAAGTGCTCATAAATGCCTTTGGGGAGTTGAGAAGAGGGAAAAACACAAACAAAAAACAAACATGTTTGCTTTTATCTTTCAAATAACTATTTATGCTAGTACAAATGAGCATTCTGAGAGGGGATCTTATTATATCATAGATGTAAAGATTCATGCTGACTGAAAAGAACAAAAGGAAGACAGTGTACAGAAGAGTAAATTGTTTCTGTGACGTTTGCCAGAATGTCATCATCCCTGGTAGACGATAGAAAAGTGGGCTCCCAATCTGAAAAATGACGCCTTTTGGTTCAGCAAGTGGTTTCCGAAAGTGCCAGCGAACATGAGATTAACAAATGGCTTGAGCTAGTCTGTTTTTGATTTATTTTTGATGGCTCTGATGTGAGCATGGAAGTGAAGGGACTGGTTGTATACTCCAGCGGACCTGACCGCGGGGCCGGTGAGTAAACAGGCTCTCAGCGGCGCAGGAGTCTTTCCATCAGGATGGAGAGTGTAACCCCATGGAGATCCTAGAGAGTTCTGAAGCCAGAGATGGTGAATAATAGAACAAAGTGAGGATGAGTCTTCTGAGGTTCCACTGCTCTTCAACATCCCTCCATCGAAGGGAGAAGGGTGTGTGTGCGTGTGAGAGATAAAGATGGAGAGAGCACTGATAGTTGCAACTTCTCCGTCTAGCCGCATGAAGAAAAGTTACCTGACATGTTTTTTCTCTTATCAAGTAAAACACACCACTACATCACCAAAACTTTGCTCAGAAAACAACTGTAATTGCAAAATGGCACAATGACATCTACACATTAAAGGGCACGGTCTGCATTCATATGACAGCATCCATACCTAATCCCCGGGGACTGTGGGCCCCCTTCTCAATTTTTTTCCCTCTTTTTCGCTTATGAAAAATTCACCACAGCCACCCCCCTACGTCTCTCTTCTGTGCCTCTCTAACACCGAGAACTGACATGTGGTAAACGGAGAAATATTCAAAGGCAGGCCGGGGCTGCCTGTCTCCCACAGGGGTGTCCTTTTTACCCCCTCACCACTGATGAGAAATCAAAACTCTTTGGACGTCACACAGGCCGATTGAAGTTCAGTGCCTGCTCTGGAGCGGTCCCTTGCCCGACGATGGCAGGCTTCATTAGAGCTGTCAGTCAGGCCCTGGCGATGGGGCAGCGCCGCAGGGCACCCTCAGGGCCCAATCAATGTTGGGGTCCCCAGGAAAGGGCCATCAAACGACCCTATAAGACGATGCTGTAACCCAGCATCGTTGAGCTTCATGCTCATCCCCCGTTGATCATATGATTAATAGCACAGCTCCACACTTTCAGCCCTATGTTTTTGAACTCTGATGCAAAGCTGTGGTTTTGTATTTTTAATCACTGACTTCCCATTGGCTCGTGTATGGAAATGTGCACCCTGGAAGTCTGTATAGGAACAGTCTTATTGAAACTCTAATGATGAAGGAGAATGAAACTTTGCTCACAAACAGCACCCCAGTAGCAGCAGTGGGAAACAGGAGCCAGTTGTTATTTTTTTGCATCATTTCAGCCTGCTTTTCCCAGTGTGTTGCAATTACAATGAGTCACATGATGCAATGAAAATAAATGAGCCAGTGGGTGCTTCTCTGTCCAACAATCTCAAATCCTGGAACAATGAGATATCCACGAAATCACGGTACACAATTCAAATACAGGAGCAAACAAAACCCAAACAAAACAAAGCAAGCATCTTTGAAGAGCGAAAAACTCAGACTGCCTAAGTTCCTTTCAACAATATACAGAGTGCAATATTCTCAGTACCAGTATGTTATTCAGAGCGTTCCTCCAAATATTTGGAGAGAAGGAGGGGAGATGAAACGGGGATACAACAATGGGACTTAGGCTGTGTTATGGCGTTCGTGCACCTCGCCCACCCAGCCCTTTGTAGTGTGTGTTGTGTGGTGTCCGCGTCCCCATTCGGCCCCCCGCTTGTTCTGAGTCCAGGTGGGGTCTCAACCACCCCCCTCCCCACCCTTGCTACCCCCAATCTGCCTATCTTGCACACACCTGCTCCATAACTCTCACACAGACACACACGCACACACCTTTTTGTTTCCAGGCTTCCAAACACAGATTACAGAGTCAGTAAGGGCTGCTTTGCTATTGAATTATTGTTACTTAACATTTTAAGCCGTTTCAAAATAAGATCGCTTAAACATCCATCTTGGATCAGGATTGGTGCCTGTAATCCAAATCTGACTTTGGCCACAAAATATTTTACCCTTCCATAATGTGAATAACACTAAAATATTCAGTTTAATCTGTTTGGTTCAATTAAGTGGCATGTGAGAAGGTATTTTAAGGATAACAAATCTCTTGAATAAAAACGTGATTATATAAAAATGGAGCTGTATTTAATATATACACACGTGTTAAATATATATATATTAATTTAATCATATATTATTGATTATAAACAAGATCGCTGCTGTCAAGTGCTGTGGATAGATGAAGGATAAAGGCTGATGCTAATTTATTCAGGCCCTCTTTTAATGGACATGGATAAAATATTCTCTCTGGACTGTAACAGTGAACAACTCCAGAAAGTTGGGCAGAAAGTTTCCCTCATTTCAAATGCATTTCATATGTGAAATGTTGCCCTTAAAATGCCCAAAAGCAACACATTTAAAAGTGGTAAGATATCAGTTTCATTTTATCTCACACTCACATCAAATCCACGAGATAAACCCTTCACTGCATGTTTCCCCCTCTCCCCTACCAGTACCCGAACAGACCACTGGGTGATGCTGAGATGTGCGCTGCACAAAAATGAAGTTGTTGAGTCTGGAACAAAGAAAATAAAGTAATGATTTCTCTGTCAGATATTTGGCTTTGGGTACAGAGCAGTTCCGCGTGTTTTCAGTAAAGGGTGATCATTAGCAAGCAACAAGGACTGTAGACACCTTTTATCCAGCAATCAAAGGCAAATAACAACAAAAACGAGGTCTGACCTATATTCATTCTGCAGTAGCATCCCAAAGGAACGACAGGTACCCAGGCATCATGAACCCTCCTAGCAATACATTAACTCCTAACAGGATGTGATGAGTGCATGAGACTAAAACAAAAACGATCACAACCTCTGTACTTTTGTAAATAGGGATTGATAAGAAACACCTTCCCATGCATGATCAATAAACGTAGCTATTCAATATTAAATTAAAACCCGGTTCCCTCTCCCTATGGGGGGTGTTGAGGGGGTGTCTATGGTCAACATGTAGAGTCTGTGTCTAGTGGAGGTAATCCTTGGTGATCTGCCCTAATCTGTCACAGATATGTAGCTGAAGCGCAGAGAAGCTGTTAGAGGAGAGCGGAGAGAGGGGGGGCGAGAGTCAGAAGGGTGGGGGGGAACTGGATTATGGCAGTACGTCTGCATTAACTCACTGGCCTTATCTCTTAAATGCTCTGCAAAAACAGCTTTGGCTTGTACACAGGGAGCAGTGCGGCGTACAAGCTCGGATGTATCTGTGTGTGTGTGTCATGTGAGCTGAGCTTATTTCATGCCAGCGATACAGGCCTGAGAAAGAAAAACGTCCTTATTATAGAGAGGAGCACGCCCAGTGCCACCATATGCCGGTTCACATCCCAGCCCTCCTAGCTCCCTGAAAGCCTGATAGCCATTCCCAGATGACTCGGCTATCATTTCTCCCTCTTTTGGTTAGTTGACTGATTTGCTTCTTGGAAAAAGGTTTCTTGATTGCCAGACATAGATATCAAATCTCTCCTTGTCCCCATATCTGAGAATTATATGCTTTTGACATAATGTTTTCACATGCAATTATGGTTTACGCAGATATTGTGGAAAAATAACTAATTGTTGGTTGTTGCGGCTGAAACTCACATGTCGAGTCGTGCCCTGGTTTGGAGCGTGATTTACCCAGCAGCACAGGAACACACACATCCTCCCCGGTCACAAACCTGCACTCAATCTCAATCAATCTCAAAACGTGCTCACAAACAATTGTTATAAAACTGATATGTTGATTGAAGCAGTCGGTGCAACTCCCCCTAACACAAATGGTCAGACAGCCAGAAGGACGTACACTCCTGCACTCCTGCAGTCATGGGAGGGTCACCCCTTGGCCCTGAGAGAGAGAGACTGTGTGGATGCTCTCATGTTTATGTTTGGGAGATTAGCAATGATGAAAGAATGCCTTTTCAAGTCTGGGCTAGAGGGACCTCTGTTCAATGCCCCACCCTTTCACCATACGCACACACATCCACTCACACACACACACACACACACACAAACACAGACAGACAGACAGACACACACACACACACACACTTGTGCATGTACATACATTCTCATTTACACACAGACTTGTGTGCAATTCCGTCATCAATCCCCGCACATTGTACTCTATAGCCACCATATGTTCACCACATCCAAGATTTGCATGATTGCAGAAACCTTGCCTCCAAATCCATGCCTGGCATTGATGCAGTCGTCTCTCGGGGGCCAGGATCTTAGTCGTACTGTGCGTGGAAGATGCACTGACACTTCACCCTCATCTATTCTCTTCCCTCTCATCTTCCCTTCATCATCGAACCCCAATGAAAGAGCCTCATTGTTCTGCTCTGCCTGTATGTGGTCTCTCACTCTTGATTTTCCTCCTCTAGTTCGCTAAGTTTTCCCGATCTTCCTTGTGATTATCCCTCCCAGCCAAACCGAACAGAAGAAGTCATGAGGTTTAAAGCTGTCTCTCTATCGGTTGTGGATTTGGATTAGGGAATCCCTCAGTTTGAGGGGACAACATGCTTAGGCAATTTGTTTCCCATTAGCTATAATATAAAGCAGGGTTTTCCAAACAAAACATGATTACCACTGGGTGAAGCACTCACCGCATCTAGGCCTCTCCCAGAAAAATTATCTAAAGACTATTTGGTCACAGTCCCATGATCCTATTCACTCTTGAACTATTCCATTGTCTGAATTGCATCAATCACAGGTTTGTTTGACCAGGTATAACAGGCTCTATTGTGTAACTTTTCTCCTTTATGCAAAGCTAATTCTGTTTTCTTTGGCTCATTGACAGGGCCCCACATGACAGTTTCACTCACTGCAGAGACTCATGCCTAGGGAACAGCTCATACTACACGCCACTGTTCATGCTTGTCTTTAAACTGACTAAACACTTTGATATTCTCCGGTTTTATTACCCAGCGTGGTGACTGTATCCAGCTACCTTCTTTGTTGTCTCAGCAAGTAAACCATTCATTCATCAAATGGTGGGACCCACAGATGTAATTGAAGTTTTTAGTACGATCACTGATTCTGGGGGGCCCTGGCTGTTGAGAGAGGCAAACTCCCTCAGGTCTTACCTGACTGTGGAAAGCACCTTTTCAGGTGAAGTCATGAGAGAGCACTTTTGCGGTGGAAGATTGAGGATAGGTGAAACAGAGGTGTGCTGTTAGAACATACTGGAAACTATTTAATTAAGTGTTAGATCCAGATGATAGTCATTATCTCCTGATTGGCTTGATAATGTGTTAGCACCGGGAGCCAACGTCCTGTTTATTACACAGAGAGCGAGGGAGAATAAAAGCAAAAGACAGACATATCAAGGAGGTAAAAGAAATAAAAAGATCAAAAGCTGTTGTAAAAGCCACCTTAGTGAGCAGTGAACCTGGAGGCACTGGCCTGGCTGCCTGGGTGCAACCTGATATGGGCTCTGTGACAACTGCTGACACCGCTTGATCTGTAGAGTCGGAGGTTGTGGAACCAGTCAAGAAACTATGAGAGTGTCTGTAGTTGTGTGCGTCTGTGTTGTGGCGGTGTGGGGTCAGGGTTGGCATGCTTATCCAAAAATGCCACAAGGCAAATGATACACCATCCATCAATTTTTAGAATTGTTACTTGCAGATTAAATTGCATTCCAACGTGCCCCTCACGCCAAGAATGAGACATCTTGTGTGTTGTGCCCACTGTCGATCCCCGCACTTAGCCACACACAGGAATGTGATGTCAGGGGGAGCTGACCTATATCAGCATGCCCTTAATACAGATCGTTAACACTGTATACGCCAGATAGCCTGCAGGTAGCAGCTTGACTTCTCTGCTGCACGAGAGTCTTCCATTATTTGTCTAAGGCACAAAATAAGGGAACAAACATATTGACTCAATCAACATTGCCCTCATGAAACTTGTATGAGCAGTGAAACAAACATCCTGGATGTATTACACAGTACAATATATGCCCCAATATAAAGCATATTGAGTGATCAAAGCTACAGTCTGAGGTTCCAGTCCATATGTAGGACAGGACAGTGAGGCAGTTTGTTCATGTAGATGTACAGTGTTTGTTGTACATGGGGAGCAGATGGCACTACCGCTGACCCCTCCGTGTGTCTTCCTGTCCCCTAGCTGAACCACAGCGTGAGGGGGCCCTTATCTGGTCAAACTGGGTGGTGGGGAGGGGAAGGCTTTGAAGGCACGCTTGTGTGGCGATGCAATCAGGCAGACTGCTTGGACCACAATCCCCCACCACCACCTCCACCACCCTCCCCCACCGCAACCCCTCCTGTTCAGTGCCCTTTACTGCCCTTCCTCTGCTGTTTGATACCATAGAGAGATGCTCGTGGAGTCCTCTGAGGATCCCTGGGTGTTGTTTGAGCAGAGGAGGCTCCTGGACAGACTTTAGGAATTATGCCGGCGGTATCACGTAGAGTCCTTCCCATTCCCCAATCACAGTAAGCATCAAGTGATAAAACACTTACAGAAACCCGAGGGATTCTTTGCAAATTTTCCACCCTGGACAGAAATATAAATAGAGATTATCTATAGAGACAATATGATCCCAGTGGTCCCCCCGTTACTCTACCTTCTGCATGGAGGACACAGATAAAGCCTCCGATACCAACTGAGGAAAAAAAGGCTTCTGACATTGACAACATGTACATTGAATGCAGTTGGATGTGCTGTATATGTCCTAGACAAAGCTAATAGCATTGTACACATGAATGTTTCATCTGCTGTTAAAAACTGTGTGGAGATGTGGGCGTGTTTTCAAGTCAAGCGATTTCATTGATGCACATAATGTCTGTTTGTTTTGGCTGGTAGTGTGGGAACACAGTCTACTTTGAGCTGTCAGTCAGGTATCATTGCAAGTACGGTTGTAAAATGTCACTTGGGACAAAGAAAGCTACTGCTTCCAGTTCACATTTGTTCGGTCGTGTATAAGAACATTTGCATGTTAGCAAAAATGGATGCCAGCACTCCCAGATTTTTCCAATTATTTCTCGTGATATAAAAGACATAATTTCATCTAGCTAACCACTTTGATGCTTTCATCTTCCGCTAATATGTTCCACACTAGCATTGTAACAACACTCTACCACTCACAGATATTGATTTGGATTAGGCTCTGTCACGTTCGGGGATTGCGTAAATGAGGCTTCTTCTTTTTTTTCTTTATTCTCCCCTCACTCATTTTTGTTCCCCCTCTCACTGTCACATCTCCATGCTGCCTCCTCACAGGCCCTTTGATGTGCCTGCTTTAATTTGGAGCTTAATGGAATCTGTGGCACTGCTGTGCCTATCGGTGGCAGGATCGCAGATCCCAGGGTTCATTGCGGCATGCCTCCATTCTGGTGAGTGGGTGTCAAGATAGCTGTGAAACAATGGAGGAGGGCCTGTAGCCCTAGGAGACGAACTGCCTTCCCAATGCTGATCCCAGAGTATCGGAAGCCCCTGTCGGGTTATTGCCAGTGTGTTTTATAGGAGGAAATCCCATCTGTAGCTCTGTGTTACAAACAACTGTTGACTTAACAAAGACAAAACAAAGCATAAAGCCATTTTATTGATATTGTATAATGTATTACAGTATGTAAGAACAGGGCGGAAAGATTAGCATAAAAATTTGACTAGAATTAGTAAGTATGTATGGTAATACATGAAAAGAAATAATAACAATGGCAATAATAACATCATCGGTAGTCACAGTAATATCAGAAATAACAATTAGGTGGCGCTGATGTTTAAAATGCTGACCATAATCATACCGTTGCCAATTAAATCTCCTCATTTCCCTCATTGCTCTTTAATAAAGCCAGAAATTGCCAAAAGAAACATTTAAAAAGTGGTGAGAGAGAGAAAGAGCAGATATGTATCCAGCTATACAGCATCTATCAGTCCATGCAGACACAGACACATACAGTATAAACTGTACATAAATGCACTTCTGCATTACAGTGAACAGTACAGTGTGTTTATACACATACACTACACCATATATATCCTGATGTGCAACATTTCTCACAGACAAAATATCTTTTTCAGTTGTGCCACAATAAAAAGCTCCTCCATCATTAGCACCCCTCATATATATATATATTTATATATATATATAAAATATGAAAATACATAACATGTTGACAAATACAAGTTTAGACAAAATTTAGAGCAACTTTTAGAAGTCTCAACTGTCTTTTTTTCTAAATGTTAGGAGTCTGGACAGCCTCTTGCAGTCAGCTTACATCTGTTTGAACAGCGGGGATTCCTCTATTGGATATGCATTGGCTGTAATTTCTGAAACATGTATGTTTTATAGCCAAACCTTCTGGCTTTTAAAGCTACATGCGTGTCCTCAGATGGTGAAATGTTGATTTATCCGTGTGGCACACTTGATATGCTCCAGTTGTGGACACTTGTTTTTTTAATTACTCCTAATCTTCACAGACATTTGCCACCTTACTGTGGATCCACCATTATCTTTAATTCTCATCAGCTGTTTCCTTTGTAGATTTTGTTGCTTATATTAGCTATCCATATTCAAGTCTATCTCATAATTTAAACCATCAGGCTCCAAGTCTGGACTGCCCAGAGCCCAGCAGTGCGACTGCACCTAGAAGAGATGTCAGGGATTTCACACACTGCAGTCCAGACTACAACTTTCAATCCATGGGGGTTATAAATCAAAGCAGGTGGTTTCCTCCCCAAAAACCTCTCCACAGGACAGAGTGCTTGGGGGCAGCAGGTTACGAGTGAGCGATGATAAAAGTATGGCCATAAATCAATTCTTCATCTATATCAAAGGCATATTTCAATCTCTGTATGTACCGTTTAACTGGCATGCAAGTAAAAAAAAAAAAGACAGAAAGAAGGAACTTCCATCTGTGTGTGGAGAGAAGACAGGATCTGGGATCTGAGGCCTGACGAAAATACGCCCTCAGCCATGCATTTGTACAGTATTCAAAGACACTGGCAGTCATGTTCAGACAGTATGCTAGCAGGGGGAAATCCCCCAATACAGGGGCCTTTATCTCTCCTCACATGCTCAGCTTAATGAACTCTGCTGCATGTAATGACACATACAGGAGCTGTGTTGGAGGTGCTTTGCCTCTGTCTTTCATCCATGTTTGTATTTGATGTGTGCCTGCCAGATCATTATATTGAAGGGAGAGTTGTTTATGGCTTTGAGGTCTTGCCATTTGGTATCGGGTGTGTTGTTCTCTTCCTTTATGTAGTAGAATCCGCATCACACAGAGGTCAGATTTTGAAGTAAAACAAAAAAGTGTGTTTAGGTTTACTGTAATCAATAGATTTACTGTGGCCAGTAAAATGTGTTATATCAGCTACAAGGGAACTTTGTCCATTCCACCCACCAGGAACTGAGGCCGTGTGGAAGACATTAAAATACCACACCACAGCTTACTCAAAATAACATGTATGCACACAATCTCTGAACGACTGTTAATACAATCTCATTTTGGGTGCATCAACAAATTAAAATGCGGCAATATGAAAGGCAGTATGTTTAACTGGTGGTGTGTAATTGAATTTTATTGTGCACAGAAATAAGATCTTGCCAGACATTTCAGAGATTTCATGCGAGCTTTGGTCAAAGAATTAAATAATAATAATAATAACAATCAAAGCAATTAATACTCTGAAACAGCCTCCGTTCCTGTGGGGTTCAGATTAAAAACATTCTACTGAAGCTGATTTGAAAAAAAAAGTATTATTATGGTACTAGCTCCTGCATTTCATTTGATGTCTGACAACTTCTCATACAAAGATATATATTACACTTGACTTCAATGCAGTTCAAAGTAAAATATGTATTTTTTTTTCTCACAGTGGTTTGAATACTCCTCATGCAGATCAAAGAAGAAAAGTTAAATCTTAACTTTGGTCAAACTCAAATTCCAATACACCTGCAGGCATGTAAACAAGATTTGCTTTGTCTGCGTAATGTACCTTATGCTACATCAAGTTAGAAATTAGCCACTCCGGGCAACCCGTTGCCATAGTGAGCCCTCACTTCCTGTCATCCCTCTCATGTCTCTCTGAATGAACTCAGTGATATTTAAGAGCCATGAAGAAGGAGGCACATGGGCAAATTGCTAATACCATAAAGCAGTTTACTGGCTGTTGGAGCATGCTCTCTCGGGGCTTTGATGTACCGACATACAAACCTTTATGGCTGCTGGTGCACACACCACCTTAGTCAACCCATGCTTCAGGACTCCGAGCTGCACTGTTTGCGCTCTTGCTCGTAAATCGATGTGTGTAACAAACCCAACAATGAACCTGCTTTAGCAGAGCTGTCCGAGCTGTCTGTTCCATTCAAATTTGACAGATGAGGAGGTTTGCGGCGCTGCAGCCTCTGCTCTCTTGGCCTTACCTGAGCAGGAGAAGCCTCTCCTTCTGATGTCTGTCTGTAAATTGACTTGCCTTTTCAGGCTTTGACCCTGATGTCTGATGTAAGACCCAGACACCCACACATCAAAGGGAATTGGGGGGGTGGGAGAATGGATTTCTATTTTGGAAGAAATATTGACTTTAGGCACTAAAGTGATGAGGCATCCTGCTTTTCGTATCCTATGTGATATTACAGAATCTAAAAAAGATATTTTTTCTTTAAATCAAACTATCATAAAACATCATGGGGTAGGTCAAATGTTTTTGGTGGCCGAACATGAATTGGATCTGTTTTGCATCGTTTGACAATTTCTCCTGCTGTATATAAGATCGAGCCTAATAAAAGGTCTATTGTGTCTTTATATGCCCTGTTGCTTGTGCTCTGATTTTGGTTCATATGCTTTATCCAACCCTATTCATTAATGGTTATTCTTGTGTTCTAATCTGTTGTTTTAAAAAGAAATTGACAAATGAATCTATTTGTTTTTCTAAATTTCACCACAATTTCCCACAGCCAAAGACAACATCTTCAGATGTCTTATTTTGTTTGCCCAATAGTCCAAAAAGCAGCTATATTATATTCACAATGATATAAAACAGGAAAAAAGCATCACATTTTTACATTTAAGCAGTACAGGGTAGCATTCCTTTATTTTAGTTAAAGTAGCAATACAACAAAGTATAAATACTACATTACAAGTCCTTCAATAAAAAATATTTTGTATTATCAACAAAATAAATCAAAGTATTCATTATGCTGATTTTCTGTTGTTTGTATTATATTATTTATTTTATTTCTAGATTATTATTAGTTTTGCCTTAATATGTAAACAGAACTGTCATGTAGCTGGTCAAGATGGACCTGTACAAACTACAACAATGCATTATATATAAGTATTTAAGTGTCTTCTAACTATAACTGTCAGATAAATACAGAAGGGTAAAAAGTATAATATTCCCCCCTTGAATGTAGTGGAGTAAAAGAATAAAGTAGCAGGAAGTAAAAATACTCAAGTAAAGTACCTCAAAATTGTACTACATTTACTACTAACTACTTAGTACTTAATTTTCTGTGTATTTAAAAGTTGCAACAAGTTTTCTGTCAACTGATTCATTACTTAATCAACCAATCATCACACAGTCTTTAGTTTAAGAAAACCAAGACCAACCTCCTGCAGCACTGAATCTATAAACTAATTCAGAAAGACAGAATATTCATGACGACACACTTCATACTTCACCCTTAAATGTAGGGATTTGCAGTTTGAGAGGTTGGATTGAGAGTGGACGAGTATTGAGCAGACTTCTCCTCCTCCAGCAGCCCCGTATCAACAAACGGGACCCAGATGTTGTCACTAGAGACAGGGGCCACCTGCTGCTTATCCTGCAGGCCCATTCCGCTGCAGCATAAACATACCTGCACAGCTTCTGCACCGGCACATCAGGGAGGAAGCTGAACAGAGCACAGAACCAGTTCTTCAGGCCTACAGGTGCTAATTTAACTGATTACTTTAGGTCAGAACAAGGATGATCGGCTTTGCTGGATTCCAGTAACGACTCTGGTGAGAAGAGCTGTGGTGAGTCACACACACTGCCAGGAAAGGCTGAACTGGCAGCCTCAGTAGTTTACTTCTTTTTAATATGCAGTTAGCTTTGTTAAGTGTATGTCACGGTCCTGATATACATGTCAACATGTTAACTTGCAATGGCTTTACCAAAAACAACCATTCACAACCAACAAGGCCTTTTCTTTCATTTTGTCTGAATGTGTGATGAATCACCTGAACCATTTTATAGAGCAATTAAAGAATAAGACTGTAGCCACACACACACACACTCACATCCAGAGCTAGACTCGTAGAGGCCCAAAGATAACACTAAAGCTCCAGATGACGAGGCTTTACTCACACACTCAAACATGATCACGCACATCTAATGGCACTACCAAAGCTCCCGATGATCTTTGCTGTGAAAAGTTAGCTGAGACTCTAGAGCCATCTTCAAGGTTCAGTCAGCCGCTGCGCTCAGAGAGGAGTTTGCGGGATGGAAAAGCATTTAAGCTGGATTCACAGTGGGGATCTCCACAAAGCACGCTTAGAAGACAGCAAAACCAAGTATTATGCAGCTTTCTTTGAAGAGTGGGAAATACCAGTTGTTATGTTTCCCCAAAATAAGCAGCACAGCACACTGTGGGTTTGTACCTTCAATTTTTCTCCTTGTACAAATAAAACTAAACATGGGGGAAACGTAAACACACACACAGCCATGCATGAGAACACTGGAAAACTCTTTTAGGTTCAGGGGCGCGCTGTATACATGAAAAAGCCTCTGTGATTTACTGTACTTGTACACGCATACACTCACTACACACACATGGCAAACCACTTCCTAACCCTTTACCGCTAACTAGAGTGCAGCAGTCTGAGAGTTATGTCCCTCCTCTGACTGCTCTTCTCGTAATCGTCGGCTGGCTGCAGCCTCAGCCGCGGTGCTGCCTTGCTCAAGAGCCTCCGGGAAAACAGCCAGCCAGCCTCCCTCACAGGTGGCTGGCTGGCCCGTTGCCAGAACAGAAAACAGATATGAAAGATAGTACCTGTGAAGGCGTCACACTCTGGTGCAAACCATACACACCAACGCTTGCACACACACACACACACACAAAAGGAAGGATAATTCCCTTGGCCACATGAAAGCGGGAGGCGGTGGGCAGAACGCCAGGCAGCGCTACCTGGAGACAAAGGAGCAGCACCTCTGGGGGGGTTTGATGTTCATCTGGGATTCAACATGCTGATGGATCCTGCCTGTGAGGGGGAGAGGAAGACCAGGCATGTGTGTGTGTGTGTGTGTGTGTGTGTGTGTGTGTACACAGATGAATATATTTGAGCCTGCAAGCGATGTGTGCTCCCAGCTTGCTGCAGCTCCGTAGTCTGCAATTAATCTCTCCGACATCAGGCCTTACCCCAAGGGGGGCAGGCAGATTTTTCTCTGCTGCTACTGATCTCCGCCGCACAGCGGGCCCCGGGGCGTGTGGGCGGTCTGAGAGAACCCAGTCTACTCAGGCAGGAGGGGATCAACCTGAGACACGAGCAACTCACCTGGCTTGGCAGGGTAGATACAGTGTGATGTAAGAAAGCACTTTAAGTAATGTCATGACATATTCATTTTCCTCGTCATTATCTTCCTCTCATAAGGCTGTTTGTCATTAGAACTCTCTGGCTTTTAACTGACCTACTTGGTAAAATAAAACTTTTATTTGTGAACTACAAATACATTGTTGTCATGTGAAAACTCCAAAGCATGATTTCTTTTTTTAGGAGCTAAGTCAAACAGTGTAGATTTCACTTTGATGACAACGCGTTTTGACATTATCTGATGGGTTTTAAAAAGGCTTTTACGAGTCCCTCCAGAGTTTGATGGCGTCTCAGCTCTTAGCTTTCTCTTCAAGTGATCTGACAACACAACCAGTATTGAAGGCGCAAAGTTTTCAAGCATCAGCGATGAAAGACAAATACATGAGTACAAATATGAATAGCTGTTTAATATCTATTATATTTTGGACATTACACACGTTCATATTTTATGAAAACTGCTTTAGAATTAAAACATTATTTGATAGAAGGTTGAAATGAGATTGGGTTAAACTGTAAATGGCAGCTGCATTTAATCAATATGTAAAAGTTTGTTAACATTATTTCCTGAAAGAGAATAAACAAAATAGCATTATGTTACATGCAGGATATGATCTCGTTTATGGCCAAAACTAATGGTTATTTTCATTATTTACTAATCTGACAATTATTTTCTTGATTCATTTGTTACTTTTTTGCAACTGTTTAAAACCCAAAGATATTAAGTTTACCATCATAGAAGACAACGTAAACCAGCAGATTAAAAAAACTGCAACAAGAGAATTTTAGGCATGTTTGCTTGAAGAATGTCTTTAACAAGTATTGGTTTAACTTAATTATCAAAACTGTAACATTTTGTTTCTGCTAATCTTTCCAGCCCTACTCTGGTTTCTATGGTATGGTACAGCTGGTAGCAAGACACTGACAAGAGATCACTCAAATCTCACAATCAGCTTTCCACCAGCCAAAACTCAAGTGATCTATTTGGTTAAAGGTGTTGCATTGGCATTATGGATGAGTTGTGAGTTTGCAGAGTTACGTAATCTGAACAACAACCCCCCCCAAAAGAAATAATTAAATGCTTTGGTAAACAATGAACCAAGAGGCCTTTCCAAGCCCCTTGGTTCTGTTCCACATACGGTACGGCTTGACTGATAGCACCGGGAGGTGATGCGGCTGCTTCTGTTGGTGCTGGATAATCCCCTGTTTATGTTTGCATGTGCATACTGAAACATGCACAGTGTCACTCCACATCAGCACAAAGGACCTGTGATGTGAGGATTACCACACAGAAGCCACGCGGTGCTTTTGGTTTCATGCGGTGGGACGATGGTTGGCTGCTGCGCACCACCAGCCCCTGTACTGTCCTAATGATGTTGTCTGAGCACTGAGGGGTGGGGATGTGGGGGGTGTGGAGGGAGGGAGGGGGAAATGGGGGAGGGGGGTGTTACTTATCTCAACTGCTCCACAGCATTTCTCTTAATTAAAACTCCTATCTGTGTCTTTGAAGTTCATAATGAGTCAGTTTGGTTACGCGGAGGAACAGGGAGAAAATAAGGCCAGGGCTGATATTTAGGCTGTTATTTCACCACCTCTGATTTCTGCTGGTATTCCGCACCATATTGGACGTATGTTACTGAGGGAACGGGCATTGTTGCGTTGTTGTCTCTTATTTAGTTATTTACGTGAAATCAACCTAGAGGAGTGACGATGTAAGAAATGAAGCTGATAAAAAGGAGCTAGTGCTGCTCATTTTTCATTATAGGATGTGAATGGGTTTAATCTTATCACTGGCTGCTCCTCACAGCTTGTGCTGATCTCTCTCACTCTCTCGCTCCCTCTCTCTCTCTGACTGCACACTCCTGCTTTCACAGGCCTTTCAGATTACAGTCAAATATTACAGCCCGTGACCAATCTCCAATTAACCAAATGTTGTAGGGGTATAGTATCACCCTTGGCTCCTTTCATGCTCCTTTAACGCCTTTTCAAGGGGCTTGAATATTTTTCACTTCTGTACTATGAAATATCATTCTGTTAAAGCCTCCTTACTCTTCTGCACGGCACCAATGGAAGCTTAACCTAAATAAATCAGTCTTCCTGTAATGTATTCTAAATCAGCTTGGAATTAATTGAACCCCAAAATTGTATTCCAATCAAGCGAATTACCACAGCATCCTAGTTTTGAAAGGCTGACCAAGGAATTTTAGTGTCTCTAATTTTCGTCACAAACTGCCAGGCATAATCAAGCATTAAATGAGCTGATCTTTTGACAACATGGTCTACATGCGTTCAGCTGGTTTACATGCGTTTCCTTTGTGCGCGTTTTGACGTGCTTTGGCAGTGTTTTGTATCTACCCGTTCTCCTGTTTATGCTTCACCATCATGTCCATATGCTGTCAGGGTTTTAAAGTAGATAGCAAAATAATTAGAGGCTAAAACGGAACATTGTGGGTAAAATAAATCACAGAGAAGCAGTTCAGTAACGACAACCAAGATGCAAACTGCTCTGCTGACATTGTCGTTTCACATTGATGAACAGATTGAAGTCTCTCTTGTTGAGAGACTATAAATCTTTTTGCAGTGTGTGCTGTGATTGGGTGACCTGCACATGTCTTCATTTGCAAGCAAACACAAAGCATTTCTTCTTTGAGTTTCTTGTTTTTCCTCGGGTGCTTTTCTTTTCATTTTTTTGCTCAGATGCACCTCGGATATAGCCTGAAAACTTTCTTTATTCTTTCACTTCTCTCTCAAACTCCAGCATCTTCTCTGTTTTCTTCCAAGCAAAGAAATCAGAACCTTCATGTCTATGTACACTGGATGTGAAACTCCAGATAGCATGTTATTTATCTCTCCATCTTTTTTTTTTAGTTGAGAGAACTTCAAAAGAACGGCCAGATAGTGTGAAGCACGCTTGATGTCACCGGGGACAAATAGCTGCCGAGACTGATGTAAAGTTTGGAGAAGGCGAGGTGAAAAGCTCAATATGAAAGAGACAGAAAAATACTTACTATATATCATATATTGCAAAATTGTTTTGTGTGTTGAAATGAGTTTAGATTCTGAGTGACATGGATGTGAACTGTTTTGCTCCATATAGTCTGAATTCATAATGATGACTGTGGGAATGGAGGCTGTGAGAGTGTTTTGGGGTTTCTGGCAATAGGTTTCTTGTTTGAACTACCATAAAATACAGTTATTGGCTATGTGGCTTTTAATTGCTAATCTAATTGTTTTCCATGGCATGAATTTTCTCTGCTTCAAAGGCAGATTTCATCAGATGCAACCACTAGAGTTTTGTAATTCAATTCTTGAACTGAGTTTGATGTTCTAAATCTACAACAGGCTGTGAACTGTGTCTGTCTTAATCACTCCTAATCAAGTTCTGAATAAAAGTAAAATGACTCATGAAATTGAACACACACTTAACAGAGCTTTTAAATATTATATGTGTATGTTAACATTCATTATTTCTCATTAAAGTAGTATTAATTGTTTTTTTTGTTCACTTGGGGGAAGCAGAACAAGCTGTAAATACGATATTGACTTAAAATGTTACTCAGTAAAGTTGTTGGCCGTAAAACCAAAACAATGAGCTGAAAGAAGTTAAAATGCTCTGTGGAGCTGAGGGGGACTGCAGAGATGGGTGATGATGCTCTGTGATAGAAATATTGATTAGCAGCTGTGAAACTTAATAATAACAAACAATATAATCAACTTTAAGCTAAAAAAAAAGGAAAAATATGGAGGTGCAGAAGAAACCAAAGTTGCCGTGTTTATCATTGATATCTCAAAGGCCAGAGCTCCAGCTGATACCAGATTTTCTAGCACCTCTATTACTGACACACACAGCCCAGGGCCTGGAAATTGCCTTTCTGTGTCCAGAGGCAGAATTCACGGGAGCATCTTGAGAAAATGCATCTGCAAGGACACAGACGTCCTCTTCAGGTCTAAACCTTTGATCCTTAAGAGACCCCCACCTTCCTTTTACCCCTTAGGTACTGGCATCAGTGTAATTGAAGATCATTACCAACCCACAATGCAACCCTCTCAGCGACCGTCTCCATAATGGAAATGAATTGTGCGGCGCAGAGCAGCTCACAACAGCAGAAAATGGAAGCCAAGAGGTAGAAGGAGCGAGGGATGTATTCCAAATTGAAATGAAGTGGAAATATCCTGTTCGTGGTGCCATTGGTTAGCCAAGGAGCTGAAACGAGCAAGATTACTGGCTTACATTTGTAGCTCCTCTGTGTTTTTGTTTTGTTGCGCTGAAGTGGGGTGGTATAGGGGGGTTGTGTGTGCACTTCAAAAGAATTTGCAACAAACCTAATTCATCTGAAGCGTAGGATGAGCTGGTAAGAAAGATGAAAGATGAAAGTGAGTTGGCATGGAAACAGAAAGCACATCAGTCCTCGCTGGCACACAAAAGGGCTGCCTGTGTTGCATGTTGCATTTCTGCGGGAAAGGATCCAGAGAGGCTTCAAGTGCTATCATGACCTTACACACAAAATTAGCCAATTATGACTAACTAGGGTGCTCAATTTGCACTTTTTTATGAGACCGTGCTTATCATGTTTTTCTCTATTTTTACACAGGCCTATAATCTGGAGCATAGAATCAACATTTTTGTTACACACCTTCGAGTATATTTCCTCCACACTTGTTATGTTGGAGTGTTGCTGATCAACATGAGAGCCTATTCAAGATTTCCAAAACACAGTTAAAGCTCATTCCATCTCTGCTTCACACTTCAAACTTCTGGCTGTCCCCAGCTCTGTTGTTATCACTTTTCATCCTGTTGTAGACACAGGTAGAGTATTAATTGGAAAGCCGTGAGAGCCCATATATCTTTTTTCCATTTCATCTCAGGTAGGGGAATTCCACAGGTTGCTGCTGAACAGACCTCCAGTGCTGCTGCTGCCGGCACTAAACACACTTGCAAGCACCCACACACACAGACGCATGCATGCTCTGCACATAATAACACACAAAAAACAAAAGAGTCAACAGAACATAAAGAACTGTAAAGATCTCAGAGAGAAAGTTTTTCTGCAGTCTACAGCAGCATCCACAGAACAAACACAACCCAAGTAAGCAAAAAAGAAAGAAGAAAACATTAAAGCAGACAATCATTTCCAGAAAAGCAAACACTGTTGCCCCTAAACATTTGTGGTCAGAACATTTGAAACAAAGAGGGCCTCTAAACAGGTAAACCGCCAGGACACAGTGTTTACCATTTCATGTTCTCTCTCCGCAGACGAGTTTGATCTTTTTCTCCTGTATATCCTGCAGTGTCACAAACACAATGCAGTGTCTCGTGGCTTCAAAGGCCCATCGGTGACAGGTTCAGGGGGAAAAGATCAAATATTCATTTCTAAGACACAGAATGGAAATGTAAATGAAATGCAGTGAAAATAGGAAAATAACTTGCTCATGTCACTTGTGACAGGGACTCGCTCGGCAGAAAAAAAACCTTTGGGCTCTCCTTTGTGTCGTGTTTTATTTTATAATGTTCCGTGTGGTGAAATTTGCAGGGTTTGTTTCCCCTTAAATTTGCTTGCAAAGAGTTTCATCCTTAAAATGAGTTCTTTGTTTGACAGTCAGAGAAACCGACAGACAGACAGAGGGTATGATTTGAATTATTACTTCCATCTAAAAACCTTTTTCAGAACTTTAGGAAACCTCAGGGCTCCTCACTGTAGCCAACTTTGTGTGTGAACGATCGCAGGCTTGTTTTGCCCTTGATTAAAACTTTTCAGTTTGTTGCTTGTTATGGCACCAAATGTTCTCATCATATTAACTGGCAATCCTCTCTCTCGGCTCACTTTTTGCTCGCTGCATACCATCAACAAAATATCCCTCTGGGCCTCCGTGGCACGCCCAGCTGAGATCTAATTAAATTAAACTGCATTAATATGACATACTGTATGTCCTTCCAACCAAAGGAGAACATCACTCTCTAATGCCCTCGTGTTTATGATTATATGAGATATTGATTCCAGCACTTAAAAGAGATCATGGTTGCTTGTTTACAGCAAAACCCATCTAAATCGTAAACACAGATAGCAAACACATGCGCAAAAAATTCCCACAGCAATTTGAATACCAATCCTCAGCAAACACCCTTTTTACTTTTTCTATGCGCTTGCGGAGGGAGCAACTTAATCTCTCTCCTCTTAGAGGCGAGCCGGGTTGTCAACTGAAATATGGGCGGGCTGCGAAGCCGATTGCTAGCTGAGTGTTTCATCAATATAACAACGATAACAACGGGGCTGACCTCGTGAAGCCTCCAAATCCAAACTTCACAGAGGGAGGGAGGAGCCCCCTGTTAAGTGTGTGAAGAGGTGGAGGGCTTTAGTGGATTATTGTGATCCCTGCCTGGCTGGCACACGCATGGGAGCGTCTGCGCTGAAAGTCAGGATATAAGGAAGATCCGTCACTGCCATCATTGTTTTTCTGGTGTCACTTTTCTTGCGCAGTTTGAATTTAAATGCGAGTGTCGTTGGCCAGCGGCATGCTGCAGATCTTAATGATGTCTTTTTTTAAATTCACCGAATCACTCACACTCAGCAGTACAAAAGCAAACATCACACCAAACACCAGAGCAGCCAGGATTAAATTACCTCCTCTTTTTTCATGCCATCTACCTTGTTCTCTTCTTTCCCATACTGCGCTATATCATTCCTTCATCTCCCCCTTACATTTTGTGTATGTGTGGATGCATCTGAAATGCGAGAGACTGCTCCAGCAGAGGGGAAAGCGGAAGAGAGACCAGCCGGCACATGTTGAAAGGCATGGCTGCTCTTTAATGTGGCTCCAGCTCGGGAGTCCTGGGCCTAATGAGGTGCTGTGGAGCTCTGCTGCTCCATCTCCCATCGCCTACACACCAGCAGCCCACATACTGCCACGGCTGCACCATTCAGGATCATTAAGGAGATGCTCCCAAATTCCTCTAGGGACCCTGAAAGAAAAGAATCAAAGATTGGCACACAGGAGTTTGGTTGAGAACTGTGCTCCAGTCGCTAGCAGCCACACCCTACATCCAGCACACACACACACACACACACACACATAGCAGATTTATCCTGGACCAAAATTCAGCTGTAACTCTAGCATCTGTCTTAATAAAGAGAGTTGCAGCCTCACAAAAGTTTAATATCAGAACAGCAGAGACAAATCTATAATTTAGATTTGATTGATTCTGATTCTGCTTATTGATTACCATTCATTCTTATTCTTGGCTTATTTGAGTAAGAAAAGAAACATAACGTAAAAGGTCATTTAAGTGGCCATATATTTTGTGATTGCATGACATTCATATTCTCCACCAAAATATTTGACATACACTAACATTAGCTGATTCTGGAGCATTATGACTACTAGGGGCTGCACCTAATAATATTTTTAGATGATCAATTAATTTATTCTTTTCTCTATATGATATTATATATATATATATTATATCTTTTAGTCCAAACTATGTCAGGAAATAACTTCAAAAAGTTCAAGGTGACATCTCCAAATTGCTTGTTTCGTCCAAAAATTCAGTCAGAAATGCAGCAAATCCCAAGAATTGACAAGTTGGAACTGGAGAATGTTGAATGACCTAAATAACTAAACGAAGATAGCGGAGTAATAATTTAATAATCAATCAGTCAACTAATCAGTTTAGCTCTATTGACTATGTTACATTCTAATAGCATGCTGCAGGAATTGCTTTGTCATGTTAGATGGAATTCTTTGCAAGCAATTATTTTTGCACAGTGATTACATTCTTCTGTATCACTGTCTCTCGTGAAACCTAGCTACACTTTTTAACACATTTATAAACAGGAATCAATATGAATGCTTCATGATGAATCCCTGGTCCATAAACATTGGGTTTTCATCTTTTTAAATGTTTTTTTCTCAGTCATAAATGTAATCATGACGCCTAGATGATTAGGTGAGGATCACACACATGATCAGTAAGATTATACTGCCTAATTCTCTCTTTTCTGACATAAACTGATCTATTCTCATGAGGCTTGAGCAGTTCGCCATGTAGTTAAAGAAATACTTCTAAATGAAGATACGAGTCTGGATTTCCATCTTTGAATCTTGGAACTGGGACAATTGGGCTGAATTAATACACAAGTCTACGCATGTCGAACAACAAAATACTTAGTGTCAGCTTTTCCTGGTCTGTAGCATTATTGATAATGTAGTCTTTTATACAACACATAACATTTAGACTCATCTGTGCATTCTTGCACTATCAACTTAATGTGTAAATGACAATGGAATACTGTATATGGTATTTTACTCTTATCTAAACTGTTTCCTTTGAACTAACTCGTTGTGTCATTCAAAAAAGCTGGAGGCTTCATGAGAAAGTAATGTTAATCAGGTATCTTACTGTCCAAAATTACTATTATTAACTATTAACTATTAACTAACTATTAACTTTTTAATGTAACATGTCCTCCTCACCTTGCTAACCTCCATTTGTAGGTTGATGGTTGTTATTTATTTAAAAAGATTAGTGTAGATGTAAATATACATTTTAGTAGTCATTACAAATTCTTGGTGACAAAAGTATCATTTTAGTACTGTGAGACATTTGCTGAAAGAAAAAAGAAAAACGAAGATGCGCTAAGTATCATCAACATGCATAACTTAACATTATCTTAATAACAGCAGTTCCAACATCAAAGTGTGGCAATGGAAAAAAGTACAAATTCCTGAGTAGGAAATATTGGTGCAGTTATTTTCAAGAGTGTGCCTGTATGTGTATGTCTGTATATGCATGTGATGCTGCTGCTGCTGCTGCTGCTGCTGCTGTGTGACAGTGGTATACGGCCCAACGAACAGGATGAATAATCCCCAACACCATCAAAGGATCCTCAACTAGGGAGCTCAGGCCATGACAGCGGCACATACAGCGAGTCTCCTAGCCTGTCTCATACCCCCTGGGGACAGCAGAGGCCGAGGAGAAAGGGGAGAGAAATAGAGAAATGGGGAGAATGACGGGAGAAGAGAAGGGGAAGGAGCCAAGAGGGGAAATTGGAAAGGGGAAAAAAAAAATAGAAGAGAGTTGGTGGTTGAGGGGAAGAGATAAAGTGAGCTGCAGGAAGTTCAAGAGTATTTAAGAACTATTCCTTTGGGTGGTGGAGACAAAGTGTAGTAGATAGTGTTGTGTCCCAGCCTTGGGGAGCCTGGACTAACATGCCTTGTTGACTCGTCACTCTGCTTGCTGTAAGCATGACCAGCTTAAATTATGCATTAAGGTCAAAGTAGCAGTTGAATTTTTCTCAGGAAAAGCTTTAGAGTGACTAGTTCCAAAACAAACACAGAATTCATTAATACAATTTTACAGAGGCTGTGTAGTCCCGAAACATGCAATTTCTTTAAAATGTTCAAACAAATGATTAACTTGTGCAGACAAGTTATTATTTTATGCACAAAAAGTATTGGCAGATAAGTCAATACTGCTATTGGTTTGTGCAAAGTTCACAATTGACACAATGCTCTGTTTACAACTATACTAACTCAGGATTGAAGATTACAGCCTCATGCAATCTGAAACTCACACCAGCGATATTGACTCTAACGCTGTCAATATCAATAAGCTGAAGAACTGTCCTTCAAAATAAGACGTGACAATTAGCTGGGTTGACATGTGAAGTCAAGTCAATTCTATTATTATAGGCCAAAATCACAAACGCCACACAAAAAACGTAAACAGGAAGAATGGGGCAAACAGGGCAACAGCCGATAGAACCCTCTTTCACAATAGACAGACATGCACATGCAATAGTGTTATTTGCACATACGAGACTGATATCCAGCCGATCATCCGATCCTTATACTGTCTATGCCAGCTCTGTGGCCAGTCACAGGCACATCGCTTGGTGAGGTTGGGAGCGAACTGGTTTGTTGTGCGTCTGGTAATTTCCTAGGGCCTGGGTTGACAAGTTGCATGTCACGGCCAAATCATTTGATCTAAACTGTGTGCTAGCAAACAAGGAATGGGCTACTAAGGAGCAATACAATCCCACTATGTATCCACTGTACATATTTTGTCATCATGCTCTCTCTTTTTTTCCCCCAACTCTCCTATTAACAAATATTACCTCTTTATGACTTCCCATTTCCAATAATAATAAGCTCCAAATGCTCTCCTCTTCTCTTGGCATCAGTGCACTACTGGCTCGTATCACAGGGAAATACACTAGATCACAGCTGGCGTGATGCCCACAGATAGAGTGGCTCCCCAGCGTCCTCACACCACTGCCTCAGATCCCGGGCCAATTCTCCTGCCCCGCCTCGTAGGTCAACCTTGGCTGCTCTCTACACCCTCACACTCCGTCCTCTGAGCCGATGCCCAACCCACCACCCCTGGCACAGACACTCCTGCCTTTCCCTGCCAGCTTTTTACACAAACCAAAGAGGATACAATGCAGTGTTTTTGTTAAGAGATGGACATGTAATTAACCTTGGACCATGGGTGTTTTTACTCCGTGTCAAGACTTATGGAGAGGTACGGAAGGCAGGTTAGCTAACAGTCAGGAATGTTAGCTGTGTGTGTGTGTGTTGGGGGGGGGCTATATTAATGAGAAAGCCATCCATTAACCTTTGTGGCTCACTGGCTGCTCACTCAGCCTGGGCTTCTGGATGGATCACAGCAATGTAAGCTGCCGGCAGCATGTTTATACTTTGAGCTGGCAACAACTGGACGATTGACAGAAAATGAATTGGCAACTATTTTGATAATTGACTAATCATTTAAGTCATTCTTAAGCCAAACATTTTCTAGTTCCAGTCTCTGTTTCCACCCGACAGTCAGTGTTGTTTTAACACCACGATTGTTCCCTGGCATCAACCAAGTGGTTATTTATGTACAACAATGACGACGAAGGAACAAAGTTCTAACTTTTGTGCCATAACCCTAATCAAACCTTACCCACCGTGTAAGAAAAAGCATTTATTTTTTAAACAATGATTTGTCTTTTTTTATATTTGAGAAAAGGAATTTGAAGGACTTTTTATTTTTTATTGACGTTTAAAGACAAAACAGAAAATAATCATCCAAGTAATCAACAATGAAAATAATAGTTAGTTCCAGCTGTATTTGTACTGTATTTAGGAATAAATACACATTACTCCACTTCAGACCACACCCACAGTTCCCCTTTACTTACAGAGAGGCCTGCGATGGTGTCACCGTTAATTTTACATTTGCACAGTCATTCGACTCAAACAATCCAATATAAAGATAGTTTTGATCACATGACCCTCTAAGCCCCCCTACGCCAATCTGCCAGTTCTTTGACATTGTTCATCAGCAATTACATAAAGCCTTCACTGCCGCTGTCAGTGTTAGACAGTATCTATTCACATGCAGATGTTACTAAATCCTCTTCTTGTTTATTGGGGGATGGCTCATTTGTTTCAGCTCCTCCCGCCCACAGCTCCCCCTCCTTCTTTGTCTTCTTATTTGCTTTTATTGCAACAAAATAAATAGAGGTTAAGCCCATATGGATGGTACAGAAATGTTAATTGGGTGCATGGTCTATATAATCAACACCCACACGCTCTGGGTTACTGCACAGATGACGACTGATAAATATTTTATTGTAGGCGTGAAGCTGTATGTACATCTTCCTCCCATCCGCTCCGTCGCCTCCCTTTTTTGAACAATAGGTCTGATATTTGTCTCTTCGCTGATCTATTTCTCTTTCTTTCCCCCTCTCATTCTCTGCCATTCCGTCTTTAAAAAGAGGCTCACAGATGTTCTATCAGCAGGGGCTCCCTTTCATCATATGCTGAATCCATTGCTCGCCATTTTTTTTCTTTCATCACCCTCACAATAAGTCAGGAATCATGGCGACATTACGCAATATGCTGTAACACTATTACCTCATTGACACATTTTACCGTCGTCGTGAAGGCGGGTACAGTGTCTTCCAACACCGTAATCCAACAAATTCAAACGTCCCCTCACTCGAGAGAGACACACTGTGACTCCTTCCCTCTGCCAGACAACCAAGTCACACTGTGGCTGTTTGGCCATCTCTAATTATTTCATGCCCCTTGGTTCTGCGTGTACAGGACGACACGGCAGAGTGTTGGAGAAGAATGAGGATGATTGACAGCCAGCCCCCATCCCACAGGAACTCATTAGGCTTCCTGACTAAAAGCTAGTGGGCACACTCATGCTGCTCTTGCCTCCTTCTTCCTCTGGTCCTCCTTTTAGTCCAACATTCAGTAAGTTGGAAAAAGAAATGCCTGAACTCAGCTGCAAGCAGAGAGTGAACTTACTGTGCTCTTATCTCATCTGATCTGAGGATCAGCTCATAATAAAAGTTTTTTGGGCTCCACGCTCATTCACTTTGAGTTTCTTTTTCTCTGTGAGGGTTTCTCTGCTCATCTCAGCCCTTATGACTCTTTTGCATTTTGGTTTTAGAGTGTTCTCCCCCTTGCTCGCTGTCTCTTGTGTTCTCTTTCTATTTCTCTTTGGCCCTCTTTTTCTCTCCCTCTCCCGGGGTGATACAAGGCATTGGTGTGGGTTCTAAGAAGCCCTTGAAGTGTTGGCTCCTTTGAGAGTACTTTAAAAGGACATTTCATCATCTTCATGAAGCTGCACTTGAGACCAAGCTCAAATATGACTTATGTGAAACTAGCATAAACTCCCTGGAAAGTTTTGTTGCACCCTTTACAGTTATATACCACTTTTCTGTGCTGTGGAAGTCAGCTCTTGCTGCTTGTTTGTAGTCTTGCAGTTGGAATATCTTCAGATCTTCATGTATGTACAGAATGTACTACTTCAAGGAAAAGAAAAAGTGTGCGACTGGATGCTGATAGGCATTGATTATGTTGAATTGTAACCCTGAGCTGAGCGATTCGCTCTCCAGAACTGCAGGCCTCAAACATCAAAATTGCTGACCAACGAGCGTGGATGTGCAAAGACACCTGCTTGTAGACATTCAGTGTCCAGACTTCACTGGGCATTGTGAAGAGACAATTATGACATGCCAATTAGACAGAGACAGAAAGACGGACGTGTAGCTCTCCAGTTTATAATCCGCTCCCAAACGGGGAAATCTACAGACCGAGTGCATCCGATTTGGTTCAGCTGTCACTCATTATCTACTATCACACACAGGCAAAAATGTATGTGTACATATGGATGGGCGAGCACACACACACACACGCACGCACGCACGCGCACGCACGCACACGCACGCACACACACACACACACACACACACACACAGATAATTGGATATGAGTCTAAATTGTTGATTAATTTAACATCAATAAAAATGCATTTCTTGAAAAGCTGAATTTGAGTTGAATTTAGGCAATAAGTTGAATTTGTCAGCTTGACAATATTGTTTTATTTTAATTTCTTTAAAGCTTCTACCTAAATGAAATATGGTGTATTTTCCACCTGTCACAATTTGCATCTAAAGCACAAATTATACTTTCCATGTCTGGGTCCAGGTCTGGGACTGTTCATGCTATACTATTGTTTATTTACCCATCAGAGCAACATTAGCTTTTATCTGCTCAGTTCTGCACTATGATCACCAGTTAGTCCCCAACTTTCTGTCTGACGTGTGGTTCTGAACCTGATAACACTGAACCACAACTGTAACGTTGTGGGCTGGAAAACCAAAATAATGAGTACGTTGAAACACTGCAGAATTGGGGGCAAATTTTCTGTGGGCTCATCAATACTGATTATGACATATTCAATAACAAAAACACCAAACTGCAATTCGTTTTATTTAGAACAATCTCATAAACAAAACAATCAAATTATGTTCTGCCCCAGTATTGTATTTTAGTAGGAAATGTGTCAAATTAAAAAAGCTAAATGCTCTCAACATGTTTTACTGTGATATTTTGTGTTTAAAATCAAGTTTTTTCCTTCTGTCTGAGCAAATAATTCAGTTTAACTAGACTGTTTAATTAATGCATTTACTTACTGCTGTCATGGTGCAAACACACCCTCAAACACTATCATGTCTGAATAGATGCATTCCATATATATTATTTACATTTTTTTTGTGTTGTTTGATTTTACATTGACCCAGCTCCCAAATTAGTTAAATCTGTCTCCCAATTAGTTTCCACACACATCCGCGCAAGTTCCCATCTGAGCTCATGCAATTCAACGTAGACAACTACTTCTTCTGCTTGCAGTGTAGTACCAAGACTTTAAGGCTCAACAGCTTGTTGTGGGAGCCGGGGTAAATACAGTGCTGTTTGAGGAAATGTTGGTGGTGAAATCACGCAGTTTCATCTGCGATTAACGTTATTTACGACATTGTTTGGACTGGGTTTAGCAGTAAGAAATTAATGATGGATTTTAAGAAGGCCATAAACACAATCTTTTTTGGTGCCAAGCCAGTGGTTAAATAGAAATTAAGAAGAAAGCAGAAGATCAATGGGGCCTCTATCACTCTCAAATCCCCATTGCTTTATGTTCTGTTTGATGTCTCAAGTGAAGAGCTCATTCACACTAAAATCAAAGACCTGTCATCTTGGGTGCAGCAAGAGCAGATAATATCATGGTGCGTGATTTGGGGTTTGGGTTAGTTTTTAAGCCTTTAGGAAAATGTTGTTTCCACTGGAAGGTTTGTTTGGGGCTGGTCTTTGACTTTGTTGCTCGCTGCCTGATGACCAACATGTTTACACCACTTATTGATTATCATTAGGAACCAGTGAACAGTCTTCTGGGATTTTGACCAAACAGACTCCGTAAGATGAGTCCTTTCCAACTGATTCTGCTCATACAGCATACAGCTTAGCTCAGTGAGTCATCTCAGACAGTTTTATGAGACTTTTGATATTTCTAAATACATTCTAAATAAATTCCTGTTCGTGTTATGAGGCACTCAGCTGAATGACTCACTAAGCATTTCTAAAGAGAGAATCTATCTAAAACTTGACGTTCGTTAGATGTAATATTGAAATGAAAGTGACGAGCTTGTGTTTCCCCTGGTTCCAATGGGTTACCTCCCTAAATAGTCAATATTATGATAGTACTGTTTATGAAGGAATAACCACACCTGTGAGGTTTTCTTACAATTTTGTAAGAAGCCATGTCAGAAGTCAGAAGGTACAGAGGAAAATGTAAAAACACGGAAACACATACACTCCCTGATGAAGAATTGTAGCACTTTTGACCACTTTTTATATTCACAAACTTGGAGTTTCAGCATTATAGATTGATAAGGGAAAGTTTATATTGTAATTTCTCTCAGCAATATTTTTTTTCATAAAATGCATCTATGTGACACATGATTACATGTTTTTGTCTTAATGGACACTTGGTAGTATTTATGGAATGCGTCTTCACTCGTCGTCCACCAGGACAACTCCAAAATCTCATCACTTTCCATTTCTTTTCATTTAATTTTTCATTTCTGGAATACTCAAACTGGTGATTTCACCGGGTAACAGGAGACGTGCAATGTTCTCACATTTTATAGATCAAAGCATTAATTGATTCATCTGGAAAATCATTGGCAGATAATAATGAAAATAAATATTAGTTGCTGCCCTAGGTCCATCCCTGTTCTATATCCAATCCTCCAGGAAACACAGCAAATGAAGTTAGTGAGATGCTCTCAAAATGTCGTTTGTAATTTATATTCGTTAATTTTCTCATCTCCTGTTGTGTCTATATGCAAATATCTTTGCCTTTGCAAAATATGTTTTGTTTTTTGTTTTCCCTGAGCTCTTCTGACAGAATGACCATATTAGAAATATCTGGAAAATATCCCTCAATGTGTTTAAAGTTAGGCTGCTAAAACCACTTTGTTAGGGTTCAAGAAAAAATTTATGTTGAATACTAACAAAGACGCAGGATATGAACCCATACCAACGTCACTACACACACACCTTCACCACAAAAACCACCCCACTTGTACTTTCTGCTGAGCAGTATGAATTCACTGTTCATCCTGTTCTGGAAAATGAGTTCATGTTACAAATTCAGAGCTATAAATGAGAGAAAGTGTTTCTTTAAATTGATGTAGATATGTCCCTCCCCACACACACACACACACACACACACACTTAAATAAACATTTTTATAGAAAATAACAAAATACTGTCTCAGGTATTTGGTCGTATCGATGATGTTGTGGAGCAGGATGTGGTCGTGGCAGATGTGAAAAGTGCTACAGCAGCTCATTGCATGAGCCTTCACTTAGAATACGCATGTAAAACCATGGAGGAAACCCACATGCCACATCGCGAGAGTAATGAGATGAGACAAACACAAACCACAAGCAACAACAGAAAAAAACTTCTCCCGTCAGACGTCATGACAAGACCACTCAATGTAAATACACACTGTGTCTTGTGAGTGATAGAAAGAGGCAGTGAGTGTGAGTGTGTGTGTGTATTGTTGTAATCGTGTGCAACCATGGATTTTAATTGTGCTGCGCCCAGAATGTCTCCGCCAATCAGATTCCTTTTCTCGGGCACACTTCAGGGTGACCGCAAAGGAACAAAAAACAAATGCTGGGCAAACAAACCAGCCCTGATCCAAAGCCACTGAGCACATCCTGTCTTAGCAGCAACAGAGCTGTCATGAGGCTTTCAGGGACAGACCCCCATTCCTCCACGCTTTCGCCTTAAGATTTTCTTCCCAGGATTTTCTTTTTTACCCCAAATGATCCTCTCCTTTCCTTCCGTCTCTTTTGACTTCCTTACTCCCTCTCCCTCTATCTCCACACTTTCTGTCTCCATCCCTACTTCTCTTCCTCTGTGTCACTCGGCCCATCTGGGCTGTCTGGTGAAGTTGGGAACATCGGTCCCTGTCAGGGGAGCTCAGTGGGGCCCTGTTGAAGACACAAAGGGCGGATTACTGCAGCTGCCAGTCACACTAAGACCCACACAGCAGCTCTTCGGAGTCTATTCCAGTGTCCTCAACCCTCACACCCAGCCCTATCACAAAGGGACATCATTAGCTCCAGCACAAAGGAGCCCCCTCCTCGTCCCGTCTTAAGCAACACTGCAATCAGGCCCACAAATAGTGCGATTAGTGAAGATAATATGCATGTGTAATGTATGCTAAGGCAGAGTCATCTGCTCAAAATAGGAAAGAGTACGTTGGGGGGCTTTGTTTTTGAGGAGCATCTTTCACACAGATTTCACATTTTGTCTGCTCATAATTGCATGTGTTCTCAGTGGTTGTCTCACTTTTCCAAGATGTTGTTTTTCGTCTGTTTTTGCACGATGTACCCGTAAACATTCGATCAATCCTACAACTTTAAGCATCAGTACAAAAGACATACTTTACATTCCAAAAGCTTTATGTGTACATTTCTTTTCCTTTCTTTAAAATAATTTTATATCGTGTCAGAGGATTAAACTCATGAAATTGTAATGCTCAACTGAAAGGTTATATTATATATGAAGCACTTTTAATTATACATCAAAAGGGTGTGTTTTAATTGCACTTTCCAGGAGAATTTCACTCCTTGTCTTGATGACGGCATCCATTGAAAATATGTTTTTGTCTGAGAAATCATTACATTTGATCTTAATTGCAAGAACAAAGGATTCCCCACCCATCACTCTCACGTCACCGAAAAAAGCACGCATTGTTTTCTTTTTGTTTGTTATTTTTATTCAATCAATTCTCAAATTGCTGAGAAGAAACAGTTGTGCGATGTCGTGTTGGACCGAGGTTAATAAAATTTTCACCCCCTGTGTTCCAGCCCGTTCCCCTATGACAGATCACACTGAGCATCTGGCTGGATCTGCTAACGCAACGAAGCCAAGCAGCACTCAGGGTGCCTAAAACACATATTCACTGCTCCAACACTCAAGCTGGGTCGCCAACACTGTCTAGTGCGGTAATAGTGTTGGATGTAGACTATAACTAATAATGTCTCCATTCATGCTGTTTGGCCAGTGACAAAAACTAAATTCATTGCATTGAAGGGCCGCTTTCTCTCTTTTAGAGGAACATGAAACTGTTTCTTTCTTCTTCCGTCTGTAGCCATGTTGTTCCACTGACACTCTGCTTCCAGACTGCATGATGAGGATCAAAGGGTCAACAGCGCTGGTGCTCATGTCAGTAATCTCGGTCTTGAAATCTTAAAGTAAAACATGTCTTCTGGTCTTAAAGGAATAGTTCTACATTTAGGGAAATACACTTTCATATCTGTCTGTTAAATGTAAGACTACAGCCAGCAGCTGGATAGCTTAGCTTAGCATACAAACTGGAAACAGCTAGCCTGGCTCTGTCCAAAGGTTGGAAAATCTTATTACCAACACCTCTAAATCTCTTTAATTAACACGAGATATCTCTATCTATTTAATCCATACAAAAACCTAAATGTAAAAACATCAATTTGTTGATTTTCTTGCTATTTCTGGCTGTAGCCTTGAGACGATATCGATTTTCTTTTTTTTTTTTTCATATTACTCTCCACTAGAGAGCGATTACGCACTAGAGAAATATTCCTTTAAATACCAAGATGAACAACATTTAGTTAAGTACTTGTGATTAATGCAAGTTAGACGTTCTCTTCCACAGAAACTATGGAAGGCATATCTGCAATGGTTTCATTCACCGTAACTGATACAATTACATAAAACTGCATTGTACAACTTGCCCTTTAATGGGTTTGTTGATGAACTGGGCTTTTCCATATCAATTGTTTCATCATTGACCCGGGGAATTCTCATAACCTCAGAACAGTCTAGTGAATGTGTTGGATTAAAGCAAGGAATGATATAAAAATGAGGCCTCAAAGGCTCAATAAAGAGGTTGGAAATGCCTTTTAAGTCTGAACCTGGACCAGTGGCAGTCTACAAAGAGAGGAAACATTCATGTTTTATTCGTGGTGGGAGGGATTTCTGTGTGAACATTTTCAGTGGCATGTGCGGAGGATTGGCTTCTTTTAAATCGTTATCTGGGTTTTCTGTCTGTCTCTTGGTCTTTGCATCTGACATCGTAGTGGCTGAAAAAGGTGACCCCCAACAGAACTGGCATTCCCAGACAAATCAAACCTCTAGGCAGCGACTACACTGGATGGAGATGAAAACAGAGAAATGCACGAGGGAGGCTTGTTTATGAGCATCACTCCAAGTCAAAGCCAGGGCAAGTCAAGTGAATAATAAGAGAGCAAATGATATTAACAGCAGTGGGGAAAAAAACTCTGGAAAAGTCAACAGGGGCAGCAGGTTACCACATCCTGGATGAAATGCCTTCCTGATACATTTCAAATATGTGCAAAGACATTTGGAAAAATCATATGAATGTTTACAGAACATTCTTTAAGGTGTGGTGGCACTAAATCTCACTCTCGCAGGCCTTGTCGTGACTACACTTTAAGAAGCAGATGGCAGGGCGAGGCAGTGCGAGAAGGATTTTGGCACAGCCACTTTAATATACATCCTCTGGGATTTTACAGTTTCAAATTTGGCTGAAATTGGGCCGCAACTTGGGCGAGACTGAGGCCAGGAGTTCAAACGCTCTCCTTGCCACATATTTCAGCTGTAATAAAATTAGCAACAAGACAAAACAGGCTGTAGCTTTACTTCTCAGGCCTCCGATACTGTATGTATCACACTTCAAAAATATTACCTGCAACCACATGTTGGAGCTGGAAGAAACTTGGAGGGGGAAATATGACATTTTCAGTTTATAGTCAGCTCAGAAATGAAGGCCAGTTGCAGAGAGACATGGTCTGCCTTTGATCTCCACTCCCAGACCGACGAGAACAATAACACACTAATTTACCAACACATGAAGTCATGCATCCACACAAATAAACTTCACCTCAACACACATTTTCCAAAAGCTTTTTCTACACAGCCAATTCCAGAGAAAACTTAGAAAATTGGTGTTTGAATGTGTGAGAAACAAAGTACCTTATTTTACCAAATTACAAATTTTCAAAGATGTAATTTAAGATCTCAGAAAATACATTTCAATATTAGTAATCACCACTTTTATTAGAAGTAATTAAAGCAGTGACAGGATAAGTAAATCACTTTTGTCTACGCAAGACCTTGGCTATTCTTTTTTCTCCTTCGCCTGAGGCCTGCCAAGAAGAAATTACTCATTTGCAACAATTTCTTCATGCTGGGAGACGTGGGGGGAAAACCCTTTAACAAAGGAAAGAAATGAGTTGTTTCCCCACTCTGAAGCAGAGTCAAACACAGCCTGCCTAAAAAAACACTCATCTGATGCTTTTTAAATACAACAAAGGATCAGAGCCAAGGTGCCTAACTAAACCTGTCAAATTGGCAGCATGTGCCTGTGTCTGGAAATGCTTTCCTCTCTAGTAACAACTCCCGGGAATTGTGGACTTTTCCTCTGTGAGAGTTGAAGAAATCAATCAGCACGAGTAAGTATCACACTCCAGTGGTTTTAACAGTTAATATCCTGATGGTGTAGGCTAGTGCACACAGGAAATCCGCTACCAACCTGGTTAAATATTGCTTGCTTGGACTCTTTGCACAGGCCTTCTTCAGCTGTGGGCCCTTACAGACATCCTCACCATTAACCACACTACTGACGGCACTGCCCAAACTGGTCCCACAGAGTATGTCAATTTAAATGGAGGTGAATGTGCATTATAACAAACACAAATAGCCACATGGGCAACAAACAAACATATTCACTTTGATTTGACATCTGTTCCAAATTCCAAAGAAAAATATTAATTTCACTTATCAATTCCTGAAAGCAAGATATGAGTCTGTTTTAAAATAATTGTGTGAATCAATGTGTAACTAGTGCTAGTGGGTCCAACTTGAAGAAAAATGTTGTAAAACAAAAAAAATGTAACTTTTGCATTTCAACCAAAAAGATTGACAAAATATCTCATCATTTACGACAAATGAGGTCATGCAAACTAAAAGCTGCTCTAATAATAGCCTTGATATTAACAATAGGTCAAATGCCGTGTATTTTACATACACACACACGTGACTGTAAAAGGGGTCACTCGTAGTGACGCACCCACTGAGAGTTATCACCCAACTATGTGAGCCTCAGCTTCTTTTAGCTCAATTTCTTGGTTTTAGGAGCCATGATTTTGTTATGATTTAGTTTTACTGCTCCCATCAGCACCAATTCCAGCCACAGCAGGCAGCACTGAAAAAGCACCAAAAACCCACTCTACGCCACCTACTCTGCACCAAGTATTTCCCTCAGGAGTTGGTGGTAGAGACTAAAAACAGAACTAAAAGAAGAATTAATATATTACTTAAACTATATTATATTTGCTTGAAACAAGATTTTAAATACTTAGCTTGATGCGTAAATAAGCAACTTTATAAGGTGGTAATATGTCAGTTTGAGTGTTTGCATGTTGCACTGCCCCTACGTAGCCAAACATTTTTTATTATTGCTTGTTTAAAGTAACTGAAAATAAACATTTTCTTTTGAAATGTGTCTGTTACTTTAGGCCACTTAGTCAAATAAAATGGCAAGAATCGGAACCAGTGTTCTATAAAAGCCAGATATTATAAGCAGAATCTAAATCTAAATAGGAATTGATGACATCTCAATAATATGTAACCCTCCTTCACACACACCCAAGTGTAGTCACACATAAGTCTCCATACTGATATGTACACAAGCTTGCACACACGTACACACACAGTGAGCAAAACCAGGCTGGCTGTGTTTACTGTTTAGCCCTGCATGTTGATGTGATGAGACACCCAGGCTGATAACACAGGGCCAGCAGTACTGCCGCTCCGTGTTTGATCTCAGGCAGCCGAGGTGGGCTGTGGCTGGGCAACGGGCACAGACGGAGGAGCGGGGTCAGTGAGGTGTGCTGTGTGCTTGATTACAGACTGGATGGGGGCCCCGCGACCTCTTAGCAGGTCAGCTCTGACCCTGACCCCGACACAGCAGGCCCCAACACACTGCTCAATGCTTTCTCCAATAACACAGTGGGATGAAAGGAGTAGCTGTGTGCGCTGAGAGGACTGCACCACTTCCCCTTTGGACCTGAAGAATGTAGCATAACACAGCAGCGCACAGTGGAGGACGGCTGGTGGTGAAGCTTGGCCAGCCTCTGGACATGTGGAGGCCCTGCGCAATAAAAAGAAGCCTTGTCATGCCTCTCTAACCTGATCAATTACACCAGTCGAGACCTTGCCCTTTCCCACAGCGTAACTGATGGAAATACCGCTAAACTTTCTTTTGGAATAGGATAGAAAACGGCCGATGTGCTTTTTTTTCCAGATTTTCTTTTAAATATGTCAGTAATCACTGCGTTGCATCATCTAATAGGTCATTTCAGATCAGTCTTACAGCACACACAGAGTTAAGTGACGACAAAACCCATGGTGCCAATGAGCAGGCTAAGGAGATTCCTGCAAACTGACAATTCGCTGCAGAGAAAGCCGGCCGTCACAGCTGGGTGAAGTTTGTAGGTAAACACCCTCATCATCATTTTCCCTCAAGGCACCTGGGTCAGCCAAGTGTTAATCTGCCCATTAGTCTTCACAAGTGACAGTGGGACAGTGCTACATGTACACACACAGAGGAGAAGGGCTTGTCATGATATTATATGCCCCAGAGGATTGTTCTTTTGACTGTAGCAAGGCAACACTTACAAGTATCAGTGCGTGATGTAGACGTGCTGTGTGTTGAGTAGAAGTCAGAAGAGATTGTGTCTGTGCATGTGCGTGTTTGCCCAATGTTGTCAAGTGATGACAGTGGCATGCAAGCACTCAGGTTTTTGAAGCTCGGAGAGTGTAAGTTAATACTGTCTTGTCTGTGAGAGTGAGCCAAGTTTCAGGGGGAAAAGTGATCCCTAGCTCTCTCTCTCTGCGGAGCTTACTCAGTGCATCTCTCTTTTCTGTTAGCATCACTGGCAGGGATAGTAGGTGGAGTCAGGTGCCACTTGGTGTGAATCATTCTTTATCTCCGTGAGTAAGACAATAGAGGAGTCTGCTGATTGGATTTGGTAATCTGTACAGTGGGTGGAGGAGTGGATCCTCATGAGGAAACTTGTTTTTCTACATTGTTTCAAATGTAGAAATGCTGCAGCGTTTCATATTTAGCCATGCTAGCTGCATCTCAATAACTGTCGGATGGATTGTCATAAACGTTTGTACAGACAGAGGATGAATCTTGCTGACTTTAGTGATCCACCGACGTTTCCTCTAGCGCCATCATGAAGTTGACATTTGTCATTTTGAATGACATTTCTCAACAGCTATTCGATGGAAATTTGGTACAAATAGTCATGTCCCCCTTAAGATGAGTCGTAACAACACTTTGGTGGTCCCCTGACTGACTATTTAATACCATCATCGGGTCAAAATGTAACTTTGTCCAGTACTTTGCTTTATGATCAAATACTCACCATCAACCTCACTTGTACTTTAGTGCTAATAAGCAAATGTCAGCATGCTAACACACTTAACTAAGGGGAGTGAAGATGGAAAACATTATACCTGCTGAACATCAGCATGTTAGCATTGTGTTTGTGAGAATAATAGCATGCTGATGTTAGCATTTAACTGAACACACTGCTGTGCAGCATCGCAGACCTGCTAGCATGGCCGCAGACTCTTTTTCTTGATTTACATTTATTTCACAGGTGTATCATGATGCTTGTTACCTTTCCTGTATTCTTGGACGTATTGCTTTCTTTTTGTATGCTCTAGCATCTTCTTTCCAAATTGGACAAAATATACAGATAGCATGACAAATTCCCCTCCTTTTCCATCAAGGAAACAATTTCATTTTAATGACAGTTTGTCTGAGACAGCCTCCTGACAGCACTGCCATAAATCAACAGATCACACGTCTGCCCCTCTCTTCCTCACTTTACCCCCAAGACACTTTCCTCCCCTTCAAGAAGATGACTCACCTACTACCAATCAAAGAGCAGCACATATAATCACTCACCTCAGACCTCCCCCGTTTATGATTTGCACGTTTGATAAATGGTGTCTTTTTTTGGCTTTAATTGCAAGCTCTCTTCATCATAATTTGATGTTTGTTTCCTGTCGTTTTCTTGGAGATGGCTGCGAGCGCTAGGGCTATAATTTCTACATCAAGGAAGTTGTTGTTATGAATGACTAACAGGTGGAATAGACAGCAGAGTAGGGATTTCACCACTCAACTCACCCAGCAGGTGAATTTAGGAACTGATATTGACAAATCATCACATCGAGGCTGAAGCACACACACACACACACACACACACACACACAGACAGACAAAGAAACACAGAAACACATACATAGCACCAAGCACGAATGGGAGATAATTAGGGTAATTTCTGTTTGAAGTATTATGCATTGCAATGAAAATAGACCAGATAAAAGATGAGACAATAATAGATCTAAAGAGGACCTTGACTGAATGTTGTTCCAACAAAGACCATTTTGTTTGACACAATTCATATTGTCTGCTAAACTGATATACTCTCCCAACTTCATAAGAGGGGGGAAAAAACTAATATAAAACAAAATATGCTTAATATGCATTATGTTCATCAACACTTTGTATCACACCATGATGTGTAGACCATTCATATTTGTATTCTCTTCTTTAGATTGACTACCGGCCTTTTAGGCAGGAGATTGAAATACGTTGATGATAAATTATGCCGTGTGTATAGATATATTCCCTCCTTATATAACATGCAAAATGTAGTATCTAAAGTGAGAGACAACTGAATTCAGGTCACAGCTCAGCAGGAAATCTTCCTTTTCATGTGAGATCCAGAGGGGTCACTCTTATGAACTCATTAGGAGAGAAATGCTAATGTAGCTCTGTTTTTTTTTCTCCCCTCCTTCCTTCTCTCCCTTTTCTCTCCACTCCAACTTTCCTGGCTATTTTAACAACCCGGGCACAGAGCCTCACTGGAGAATATAATGTATTTCGGTGTCAGGGGAAAGTGTGTAAGGTGGTTCTGACAGCGTCTTCATTAGAGAGGCTGTCGTTTGTTGCCTTGTCATCGAATCACTAAACTAGAATAACTACACTGCAAACAATCATCTTTATCTTTGCCGGCTTATTACTGATGTACTTGCTCTACTGCTGCAAACAGTATTCATTAAATAGATGGAAAAGGCGGAGAAAAAGATAATCTATATTGCTCAGTGAAATATGTACATCAGTGTAGTATCCTGGTGAACAAATGACCTCTCCTAACAGGCCTTCTAACCAGGAAGATGGTCTTCTCTGCAGTGGTCTTTCATCATGCAGCAGAGGGCATTAAATAATGAATCTCTCACTCACCCAAGACTTCCCTTTACAAGACCAGAATATGAAATTTCTAGTGAACTTTTAGGTTATGTTAATAGTTTCAATGCAGGAAACACAATTAAATTGACACCCTGAGTGTTTGTCTTTTTCCTTTAGAAGCTAATATGCATCCTACAAAACTGCATTATGTAAAATCTGCAATAACATGCTATGGATTGGAAAATTGAGTAATATTTTACTTATTAATTCTTCAATTTTTGCAAATTGAATATTGTCATTCAAATGGCTTTCATAATTTTGGGGGGTGTCTGGGATACCTTCTACCTTATCTGCTTGTTAAAAAATGTACTGCTGTTTCATGATAACATTTCCCAGCTTTTATTAGCTTCTAATATTCCTTTGGTCAGATTCAGATTCAGACAACTTTATTGATCCCAAGAAGGGCAATTCATTAGTAGCTTACCCAGCAGGGAATGCATCTTGATTAAGCTGTGTTTTGTTGACATGGGTTACTTACTCATTGTTTGCTGGGGCCCTACTGCTGAATGTGTCAAAATACTAATTATAACTGAAAA
>JAVQJD010021521.1:0-15164 GCA_036023655.1 Nannoperca australis
TTTGGGGCATTGCGTGATTAACGTGGTGACTGTATACTAAAGAGTCTCCAGATATATCTGTTATAACTGCTTCATGTAATACTTTGACTTTTGCTTGTGTGATTAATAAATATGTAAAGGTTAAATTAATAGATTAGAGCGTCTTATTCCATATCAAACCAACTCGGGAGGATTCGACAGAACGAGGCCAGGGGGTTCGATTCCGTCACAGAGTAGGTTGGTTTATTGTTGTGAGAGTTAGTAGTGTCAGATTGCGTAGTTTGTGGAGAATCAGTGTCGAAAATAGTTAGATAGTTCTACATAAGATATATAGATAGTTATATTATATATACAAATACATACACATATACAGAGAGAGAGAGAGAGAGCCAAGCAGGAAAAGGTCCCGTGCATGGGATGATTTCCAATTGCTGCCGGATAATAAGGTAAGTTCGAATTTTATTTTTACTTCACCTGTATTTACACTGGAATGGAAAATTACATATGATTGGGTTCAAATTATTGTTGGCTTTGCTAACTGATTGTTTCACAGGTCCAGTGTATGCTGTGTGATACAAAGCTGTCATACAGCAACAACACCTCGTCCATGCTGAGGCATTTAAGGGCCAAGCATGGTAGAGAGATGAATCTGGTCCCAGAGAACATCCAGCAGCCAGCTATTGCCATTAACCCAGGTAGGCCTGTACATGATGGTTACAAAGGATTACTGATATCTGTAAATTCGTTTTATATTGCCCTGTGATACATTTCAATAACACTTAGTATTTTTTAGGTAACCTAATGCTTTGTATTGTGTACATTTTTCAGGCAATAGAAAACTAGACCTTGATGATGCTTTGGTGAACTTCATCAAGGATTCTCAGTTGTTCTCTGTTGTGGAGGATGTTGGTTTTAAGGAGCTTGTGGCAAAGCTGGACCCCACATACACTCTACCAACTAGGAAGGCTGTGAAGAACATGGTGGCTGCCAAGTATGAGGAGGAGAGGGAGAAGGCCAAAGCAGAGATCCAGGGTGTAGAGACTGTGAGCCTGACATCGGATATGTGGACCTCCATCAACATGGACGCATATCTGTCTGTCACCTGCCACTTCATCAATAAGGATGACCAACTGTCCACTCTTCTTCTGGGGGCCAAACCATTCCCAAAAACCCACACAGCAGCCCACATTGCAGCTGAAATTACATCACTGATGGCAGAGTGGGGCCTAATAAATAATGTGCGGTGCATCGTGACAGATTCGGCCAGTAATATGATTGCTGCCGCCAACACCTTGAACTTAAAGCAATGTAAATGTATTGCACACTGCCTGAATCTTGTGGTGAAGATCGCTATTGAGGCCACTCCTGGCCTCAGTGAAATTCGATCTGTGAGCAGGAAGGTGGTCACATCTTTTAGAACTAGTACAACAGCAAAAGAGAGGCTGAGCCAAACACAGCAGCAACTAGGCCGCACTGTGAAAAAAACTGAAGTTGGAGGTGGACACATGCTGGAACAGCACCCTGGACATGCTTCAGCGACTTTATGAGGAAAGAGATGCAGTGGCAGCAGCTCTGGTGTCTGTGACCACAGACCTTACTCCTCCGACCAACCAGGAATACGAAGCCACAGGAGAATGCATCAAGGTATGTAATAGAAAACCAGAGAAAAAAAGATCGTCAAATCCAAAGTCTAGTTAGTTTATTGCATAGTCGTTGCAGAAGGGTTTACTCACTTGGAGCATCATACTAGACCAAATAAAATCAAGTTCACCACACAGTTTATGCATTCAGACAATATGTATTTTCCTGTAATTTCAGCAATTTTTCCTGGCTGAATTCCAGGTGGCGACTGGGGAGCTGTCTGAGGAGAGGAGAGTTTCAGCGTCGAAGGTCATCCCCCTCTACAGAGTGTTGAGACATACTACTGAACAGTTGTATCCTCAACTCACCACCCTAATGGCGCAACACCTGTCACACAATCTGATGAAATGCTTGGGAGACAGACTGCAAGACAACAAAAAGCAGAGTTCACTGGCAGGTATGTTATATGGGAGTGGTTAGACAAAATCTCATTGTACTGTATGATAATAAAGCTGATTCTAATTGTCGCTACACTTTTGGATCCTCACTTCAAAACATTTGGATTCACCAGTCCGAGAGTGGCAGCCGGTGTGAAAGACTGTCTTGTTAGTAAGTGTACAAAAATAACCAACATCAGCCTCGTCCTCCTCCAGGTATTTCTTTTTTATTTGATTCTAGACAAGGAATGACTAATGACATTTCTGGTGATGCTGATCTTCAATATTTTTTTAGGAGTTGACCTGTGAAGGCTTTTAGATGAAGATGCCAGCAGAGCCAGGCAAATGCAATCATAGAAGTGAACCGGTACCTGGCTGATCCACCCCGGGAAAGAACTGAGGACGCCCTCACATACTGGGCCACCCAAAAAACAGTGTATCCAAATTTATATAAATTAGCAAAGCACTTCTTGTGTACCCTTCATGTTTATTTCATAGTCTCAGCTTGAAACCATACAACCATGTAGTGTAGTCAAACAGGAATGAGGACGGAAAATCCCCAACAATCCATGAACCAATAAATGACACGTCTCCATTGCACTTCATTTTATCGACCACTAGATGTCCTACTCGAGCACGGTGGCATTGAGGCCTCGAGTAATGAACCATTTTTTGAATCAAGTGTCAAAGCTTCAACAAAGCCTCGATCAGCTATCACTAACTGTAGGCAGTGAGGACAGAGCAAGTTAGTGGAAAATCAAGCAATATGCAGCTAAGCCTAGTTAAAAAAAAAGGCACGGAAAGGGCAGCGAGCATAAGCTACCACAGTAGTAGAAACAATGATCGTCTGAAGATCAGGGGAATATATGCAGTGGGTACATGAGGTTGATGAGGAACAGGTGGGAGCGATCAGGTCGGAAGGCAGGTGCGTGGAATGAGGTTCAGGCAAGAGGAGGGAAGAGGAACACACAGGAACAAGACACACCTACACACATACCAAAATCCTAACAATAAATGTTCTTAAAGAGCAAGTTGTAACAGTTCAATTGTTTATGTGGATTATAATATGTAAGATAAAAGTCAGAAGAAGAAATTACATGAAGATTATTCATGTATTCCAGCACCCCTCAGCCTCCTGAGGAAGTAGAGGCGCTGGTGGGCCTTCCTAACCAGACAGGAAGTCTGGTTTCTCCAGCTGAGGTCCTTGTTGAGGTGGATGCCCAGGTACCTGAAGCTGGGGACCACTTCCACAGCTGCTCCTCTGATGTGCAGGAAAAGGGGGATGTACCTACTCCTCCTAAAATCCACAATCATCTCCTTGGTCTTTTTCACATTGATGCAGAGGTTGTTATCTCTTCACCAGCACTCCAGGTGTTCGACCAGAAAAGAAAAGTCATCAGTGTGAAAAATACGTAGGTGGCATCAGCAATATGACCTCACCGTCAGTACCAGGAGATATTTCTGGACATTCAGATATATAATTTGTATGTTAAAGTTAAGAAATGATGGCTAAATTACAGTTTCAAAAGTCCTCAGATTTGCGTTTTGCTCTGAACTGTAGGAGCAAAAATAACATTACAGTCAATGAGATGGTTTGAAGAGTTTATGATGCTTCAAGGCACACAGTTAAAAAACTGTTGGTCCTGTGGTTTAAATCGTTACATTTTATGAAAGAGTACCGATTTTCCTACATCCTCTGTAAAAATGATGTATGAAGAGTGAAGATTGTGGATAGGGAAGCAATTTTAGCAGAAATTTTAAAGACAATTCAACAGCTGTCTTACACTCTAATGATGACATCACGCACTCTAGCTCTGAACATTCCACCATATACACACCCATTATAAACTAAAAAAGGACAGGAAAAAAAGCATAAAACTAAAACCGTGAAACCTCAAATATTGTAAAAGATTTCAAAAGGCTGAATAATAGCTAAATAGCTGAACATCTTGTGAACAGTTCAACGTTTAAATGGAGTCTGTAGTTGAAAGTATGCAGAAGTTATAAGTGTAGAAATTTGAAGATTTGAAGGCGGCTCCATTCGTTTTAATAGGAAAATAATTTGCATAAAAAGCTTAATATTTTAAAAAGTATAAAAAGGTATAAAAGAGAACAGTAATAGCCATCATGTGCTTAAAGAGCTGAACATTTTGATAGTTGAATGGTTTCTGTAGCATAAAGTATGCGGAAGTAGCGAACCGAAAAACGGGCGGAAGAAGAAAAATAAGTTTAAAGAAAAAGTAGGATAACAATAGTGTAAATGCTTAATCAGCATTCCCACTAATAATAAAGAACTGGATAACAATAATATCGTCCAGGTAGACAAAGACAAAGTGGTTCAGGAAGTTGCGGAGGACGTCATAAACTAAGGCCTGAAAAACAGCAGGGGCATTAGTTAATCCAAAAGGAATGACAAGATATTCATGTCCTGTCGGTGTTTTAAACCCCGTCTGCAATTCATCCCCTTCCCGAATCCTGACAAAAAATATGGTGATAGGCCTTTCTGAGGTCCAACTTAGTGGACACGTTAGCCTCTTGTAGCTGTTCAAATGCTGAAGAAAAAAGGGGAAGTGGGTACCTATTCTTGACAGTGATGTTGTTCAATGGAGCATAATCAATACATTGGTTGGTCCTTCTTCACAATAAAGAATCCCGCTCCAACCGGGGATGACGAGGGACAGATTAGACCAGCTTTCAGGGACGTGTTGATGTATTCTTCCATAGCCCTCTTTTGTGGACCAGAAATAGAATACAATCTCCCCTTGGGGAGTGATGCCCCCTGAACGAGATCGATGGGACAGTCATATGGTCTGTGGGGAGGACGGGTTGTGGCCTTAGTTTTGCTAAAAACTTTCCTTAAATCATGGTAGCAGGGGGGCACAGTCGTCAGATCCGGAAAATCAATAACCTGGTTCTGCACTGATACATTCTCCAAAAACGACCCCCACCGCCATTTGCCCTTCCTTACTAGGAAACAACTGGTGCAATTCTCCCTCCATCGTAAAATCCTCCTGGACCCCCAGTCAATATGAGGGTTGTGAACTCCAAGCCAGGGGAAACCAATAACGAGGGGATGCTAGTCAGAACTGAACAAGTGAAAAGACATCAGCTCTCTGTGATTCCTGCCAACAATGACCTCAACAGGCTTAGTTATATGAATCTCTGACCCTGGGAGGCGCTCTGGCGGACAGGCTGGAGGCCAGCAGCGTTCAGGAAGGCGCTCCAGCAATCGGGCTGGAGGCCAGCGGCAATCAGGAAGGCGCTCTGGCGGCCGGGCTGGAGGCCAGCGGCAATCAGGAAGGAAACTGGCAGCGGTGGAAGAGCCACTCCAGCGGACGGACTGGAAGGTGGCAGCGGTGGGGGAGCTGCCCCGATGGATGGACTGGAGGTCGGCGTCGACAAAGAGCCACTCCGGCGGACGGACGAAGGGAAAACAGTGCCCAACACAGACGAGGGAAGAGTGAAGATCAATACTGTCTAGACCAGGAAACTGCTGTGGCAGCAGACAGCTTCCCTATAGGAGACATCCAGCGTTCTCCAAAAAGTCAGGAGGGTCAACAGCTCCTCGACCAACTTGTGGTCAATTGATTGACCACACGTCCGCTGGGTCCACTGTGGTTCGGTTGGGGACCCAGAATGCAGACGTAACACAGGGAGAATAGTAAATACATTTAATGATGATGACTTACATGAAAGGAAATCCAGGAGTCAGCACATCACAAAAAAACCAAAGCATGTGAAAACCAAAAACACAGGCACAGCAGCCACTGAAACAGAACGCAGGCTTCTACTGGACAGAAAACGCAATGAACTGAGAACGAACAAAGGAGCATAACCAGTATAAATAGGCAAAGGAAAATCAAGCAAACAGAAACAAGTGAGTGAAACCCAACAGGTGAAACTAATCACTCCAGAGCTGAAAACAACACGAACAGTGCAAACAGATCCCAACCTTCAAAATAAAAGGTGAAACAGATAGTGTCCAGAACTGTGACAGCGACTCCCATACAACAACCGATCAGCTGTTTCGATGTAAAGCATGGTGGTGCATGCACGCTGTTTTCTGTGGAAAACTGTTACGTCCCAGTTTGTGTCTAGGGTAACAGGGACGACAACAGAAAACAGCCGAAAAATTATGACACCCACGCTGACTGTATACAAGGTACAAGTGAGATTTATTATGAAAAAGGTTGCACAAAACAAGGTGTAGTGGTGGGGGAGTAGTGACTGAAACATTGCGCCAAAGGAAATGAAATTAGCAAAACGGGCTGACAAGGACCCCCTGTCATCAAAGAAAAACAACAGAAAAACCTAGCCTCCTATCTTTAAACAATGTTCAAAACGTTACACCGGTGGCGAAAACGACTAACCTAGTGTCTCTAACACAATATCACTATGTGGGTGAAATGTATGGGGTACCCCCACTTACCTAGTCCGCTAACACCACCCACCAGATCACTAAATCATATATAAGTCGAATGGCAACACAAAAACGGCCACTAAGCCTCAGAAAACAGATAACAAGCCAACCTGTGAGCTGGACGTCTTTCACTCAAGGTGGATGTACGGCTCCCACACATCCCTCCAGTCTCTCGCTCTCAGGTTCTGATGACGCTAGCTATACGGTTTCTTTCGGTTTCTGGTTCGTCGGTCGTTCTCAATATTCTCTCCTTCCTTCTCTCTTCCCTCCTTAGCCGTTTTCTCCGTCGCTTTATAGCCAGCAGATGTTGAGGCATCCAATGAGCGGCTGAGCCAGACAGCACCGGTGGAGATAATCAATTAGCTGTGCAGATGCCCTCATAATACAGAACGTGGCAACGTCTGCGAACACATTCTCTGATCCTTTCTTGTGCCTAATGTCAAGGTGGTAACCCTGGACAACTAAGGACTATCGCATGAGCCTCTGGTTATGGTTGGACAGGAATATAAGTGGGTTGTGATCAGTAAAGACTTGAATCGTGGTGTTACTTGAACCAAGGTATACTTCAAAATGCTGGAGTGCAAGTAACAATGCTAAAGCCTCCTTTTCAATAATTGAATATCTAAGCTGATGGACGTTGAATTTTCGGGAGAAATAATTTACAGGGTGGTCGATTCCCTGACCATCCTCCTGTAGTAGGACCGGTCCTACCGAGCTGGCATCTACCTCGAGCTTGAATGGCTTTGAATAATCTGGCGCTGACAACACAGGACTGCAACATAGCAATTTCTGCAGATTTTCAAAGGACTGTTGACACTCACCAGACAAATGGCAGCAGAACTGTGCTGGAGGCTTCAAGTCCCCACATCACACTTTTGCAAGTTGCAAATTGGACCAGAATTTAAACTATTTGTGATGTCACAAATGCTTGTAGGCCCGCCCTTGAAAATGTAGGGAATAAAAGGAAAACATTACATTACAAACATACATTTACCTTCAGGTCCAAACTTGGCACAACAGTTTTAAGAACAATGTACACCCTTGAAAATTCTTGTCCCAGATGAAATGCCTCCACCAGGACTACCTTGAAATCTTCATAGGATCTCATGTGTTGGACGGGAAAGGTGATGGTGCTGCTGCAAGCTGCAACAGATTGATAGCATGTCCAGTGTGCCCCAAAATGTGACTGGCAGTCATGGTTGAATTTGACATTTACTTTGAAACCTCTCTTCTCTTCCTGCAGGACAGCAATATGGTCCTGCCCTGTTACCCACTGAAGGAAGGATTTGGGAGACAATGAAGGAGGTGCTGCTTTCTCCACCCAATTCAGTTTGATCTGAAATTAGAGCCAATGAACATATAATGTAATAGATTTTGGAACCTATGTTATTGATTTTTTATTTTACAAACCAATAAACGTGGTTACATTTCAGCCACAGAGCAGCAATGTATTGTACCTTGCTCCAGTTCCTGGAGGAAATCCTGCAGATGATTCAATAAAGTCACCTCCACTTGTTCCTTGTTTGAGCCTCTCTCACTGAATTCTGCATCAGCCCGTCAAATAAAAGCCGATGACGCATTAGCACAATACAGTTTTCAGTGTATTGATATATATAAAAATTACATGGACATATCAGAACCTCTTGAGAAAGGATGAATATTTAAAGTGCCCCATTTAAGATGAGTGACTCTTCCAACTCAGCCGCAGCTGTTACACACACGTTCCCCACACTGTGTGAGCCACGTCGCATAATCAGTACACTTGCTCTGCCACACGCTCAGAGCTTTCCCTCACTCATGGTGTCTCCTCTCCTCACTCGTCAGCGTGTGAGAGTGAGAAGGACAAACTGTCACGTTTACGAGCCTCCTCCTAAACGGCGACTGTGCGATGCTGACGTCTCCGCTCATTACGCGTCTCCTCCCCGGCTCCAGTCGGCTCTGAGCGTGTGCGTAATGCAGCCGTTAGAGGCTTCTGCTCAGCCCTTTCGGCCCGTACCGGAATGCGCTTCGGCTCATGCAACGGCGGCGAGGGCTTTGGCTTGGCTCGTCTCCATGTCGAGCGTGTAAGCGAATGTACGCCCACTTTCGGAGCATTACTCCGAGTGGCGGCGCGTATGTTTGATGGACAGCTGGATGAGCAGGCTGATCTGCAGAGGTTACACGCTGCAGTTTGCGACTCCTCCCCCGAGGTTCAACGGGATACTGGAGACGGTCCTGTCATCCCAGGAACACTGCCTCGCTCTCCGGATGGAGTTGCAGGAACTTCTGATGAAAAATGCAATTTCCAGAGTTCCCCCAGGGGAAGAAAGTCAGGGGTTTTAATCCTGTTATTTTCTCGTTCCGAAAAAATCGGGGGGGGATGCGGCCCATTCTCGATCTGTCGTTGTTCAACAAATCGATTATGACCAGGCCTTTTCACATGCTGACGATCAGACAGGTACTGGAATGTGTGAGCCAAGGCGACTGGTTCACTTCCATAGACCTGAAAGACGCATATTTTTACGTCTCGATCGTCCCGAAACACAGGAAGTTCCTGCGTTTTTCGTTCCAGGGCACACATTATCAGTACAATTGCCTGCCGTTCGGTTACTCCCGGGCTCCGCGGACTTTCTCCAAATTTGTGGAGACAGCTTTGGAGCCACTGCACAGGCGGGGGATGAGAGTACTGTTTTACCTGGACGATCTGCGGGTACTGGCTCGCTCCAGAGAGGAGGCTGCGTTACAGACAAAGAGACTAGTAACGCATCTGTTGAGTCTGGCTTTCATGATAAACTGGAAGAAAAGCTCCCCTCTTCCCTCTCAGCTTGTCGTTTATCTGGGAGTGGAATTGAATTTGGCCTGCATGAGAGCGCGGCTCTCTCAGCAGCGGACAGAGGCTTTGAGCGCTCTTCTCCGCCGCGTCACACTGCAGAATGTTGTGACAGCTCTCTCTGTCATGCAGCTGTTGGGCATGATGTCCACGGGACATGCAGTGGTTCCTCTGGGCCTCCTCCATATGAGGCAGCTGCAGAGATGGTTCATTCGTCTACGTGTCGACCCCGTGCGTCACCGGAGGCGCATGGTGTCCGTTCCTCAGTCAGTAGGCTACGACTTCTCACGTCTCACATCTCACTTTAATAGACAGTGGGTTCCCAGATTAACCCAATCCAGATACCAGAAACTGAAATGAAGCATAAAGCACATACCTGAAATGACCTTTGTCCAAATCAGACTGAATAGTTAGGTCTCCTGCCATGTGTGACCTTCTCAAAGAACCACTTTTCAATGCCTGCCACTATTCCGTAACCCTCTACTGCACACTTTTTGATGGTACATGAAAAAAATTACTCCACATCATTTCTTGGCTTATATTGGGACATTTTATTGATAAAACCAAAAACATTTTTGCCCGAGGGCAACGCTGTGTCACAATGGTACAGAAGCAACAAGAAAATGATGTATTTACAGATCATAACACAGGTCTCAGAAAGCAGTACAAAACCACAATATCAAGCAAACAAATAATTGAGCAAAGACAAAAAGCACATAAATTAGATTTGATACAAGCCTAGGTTTGTATAATGTAGTGCATCATTTCATTTTGTGTATTACTGTATCACTCTGTGTGAAACAGAGATGTACATTACATTTTGTGAACATCACTTTGGGTGTTCCTGTGCACCCAGGAACCCTGCATCTTCCCTTCTTGTCACACACTATTTGCCAGTGTGAGGTGTTGTCCAAGCGAACATCCTGGTTAGGGATGGGAGCTGTGGGCCCCTGCTTCCGCCTCTTCTCATTATACTGGTGGGAAATCCCACCACTGGTTTGCCCTCTCTTTCTGGCATATTTTTTAGATTAGCAGAGACTTTGTGCAATTTGGGACTTGAAGACATAAAGACGCATGTGGTCACTTCTTGTCACCACATTCCATTATCAGCACAATCTCGTCTGTAGGTGAGCCAACATGTCACCACTGCCATATCTGTCAAATGAAAGACAAGGTGGTGGTACAATTTTTTTGACCTGATGTTGGTGCGATACAAAGCAAAGACTCATTAACAATAAGATCAAACATGTCGTCAGAGAGAAGGCCTTTGAAATATTGGTATGGAGTCAGAATTTCACTGGCTAATGGAGGCATGTGTACCCACTCAGGGTGTACTGAAGATGCAGTGGTGTGACATGTTTTCCATCGAGGGGTCTTGGAAGAACTACTGTCATCTTCAGACAGATTGTCATCTTCTTCTTTGTCATCATCTTCATCCTCACTGGTGTCTTTAAAAATATTTAAAAAGTTAGTTTTCAATGCATATGAAAACATGGCAAGAATAACTACAGTTTGATATTTGACCATTATTTTGTAAGCTGTATAAAATTAAAAGCCTAATATTTCCCTTCTGCTCAAACCTCCATTCCACTCTCTCACTCTCATTGCTGTCTACCTCATTGTCCTCACTGTCAGATGGGATTTGCCTAACATGCTGATCCTGTGCATCCTGCTCTTTTCTTACATAGAACAATCTTAAATCCATTTTCTGTCACAATATGTTAAAAAAAAGTGAAATTAAATTGAAATACAAAATTTAATACATATTTAGAACTTATATTGTGCATAAATACATGTGATATTGTGTGATGAAAATGTAAACACATTGTCAGCAAAAACATTCTTGTAAAGTACCCCTTATGGCACAACGTTGCCCCAAGGCAACAAAAAGAAAAATAGAATTTCTGAACATGCACATTAAAAAAATACTTAATAAAATTGAAAAAGGCCTTCTCTAAACCTTCATACACACACACGTGTTTTATTAACAATTTGTCATTTTAAATAACATTAGTAAAGCAAAAACTGTTACCTTCTTCTCACACCATGTGCTCCTGTGGCCGTGTGTCCGAAAAGGAAGACCCACCTTCAAATGATGCTTGATAGTGATTCCAACACCTTATTGGACTGTTCTTTGATACTTTTTAGACCATTTTGATTGGTTGCAATCATAAAAAAAAAAAAATGTACTGGGCATGGGGCTTAACAAATCTTTCCGTTGCCTGAGGGCAATGCTGTGCAGTAGAGGGTTAAACAATGAAATGTAAACAGTTCCTATTTGCTGTGCAAAAACATGAACAGTTCGAAATTTCTGGTTTATTCCTTGCTGAGACGAACTTAGGCACATGTGATCTTTGTGCTGCTGTGTTTTTGGTTCTTGCTCTTTCCAAATAAACCAACTTTCTGTTTTCTCCATTAAACAGTGCCACATCCACATTTGAAGTGCCGGAAAGTGTCATTTGAGAGATTATAAGGGTCATTCTATATATTTTATTTTGAGTCTCTATGTAGTTACCACTAATCCAAGCTTAACGGTAGTTATGCATCTCCTCCTTGCAGTTCCACATCAATCTGCATTAATCCAGTCAACACTTTAGTTTCCTTGGTGATGGATTTGGCTTGTCGCTTGATTGACTCATCTCCAGGAGGTGTCCGTTGTCTGATCTGATCGTTCCAGTGTGACTAAATGTTCCTTCGTCCTTAATATAAAAACAAAACTTTGCATTCTTAATCAGTGCTTCATTACTGAATTATTTTTGATTGCTAGATTATTCTGAGATGCTTATATGGATAAACACTGTAAACGAGTCATCCAAAAACAGTAAAGTGGTTTGCAACATATTTACACATTCAGTAGCTATCAGTTAGCCAGGAGGGTAGAAGGATACATGTGACAACATACAGCAGAGGGCAATAACTTTGTAAGTGTGCGAGTGAGGAAGGACAGAATAAAGAGTGTCTTACTCATGAGTCTCTGATCTCAGGCATCTCATTCATCTCAGCTTCCCTGTGTGACAGAGTGAAGGATTTAAGAACAGTTAAAGTTGGACAAACATGTTTCACCTCTCACACACTGAGACAGATATGACAACACAGATACTGGTTTAAAGAAGTACCTGTTCTGATTATTTTGTCGACGACGTTGGACAATAAGGACTACAGCAGCGCAACCAAAGCCCCCTATCATGATGGATGCAACGGTAATAACCAAAGCCTTGAGAACAATAGAGAATATAGATGATATCAGACACTCAACATTTACAATGCAGGGTGTTGTAACAAGCAGGTGAGGGAGAGGAGCTGTCTGAGGAGGAGGAGCCTGGACTGATCATAGTCTATAGACATAGGATCAGGTTTAGGTGTGAGTCCTTCCAGCAGCAAAACCCTGGGGGTCTTCACAGGCAGCAATTGTTTGTCTGAGTTAGAAAGTGAGTTCTTTGTTCTTGGTGCTTTTGTTTATATTATTTGATGCTTGGATCACGTTAAATTAGGACAATAGACCATTGTGTTAATTTTGTTCATTATAGTGCTGCCAGTTGTTTGTTCCCTGTATTTACTACATTGTTCTGATGTTAACACGTGGAACATATCTTTTGCTTATAAAAACCAGCAGCAATTGGTGATAGGTTCGCTGCCTGTGGCACTGACCTCCCACATCATGAAGGCCCTGGAAAGACTCGTCCTGGAGCAGCTCCGGCCCCTGGTCCAAGCATATTCGGACCCTCTACATTCTATACTCTTTACACCTCTATATTCTACAGTTTATTCTTTTTTTCCATAACTTTATTGAGCAGTGCAACTGTATCAAAAAGCTATTTCCCCTCTTGGATCAATAAAGTATTCTGATTAAACAGTAACTTACTGTGATGACGATCATTGGATCCAGATTCTTCTTCCAAACCTGAAAAAAAAAAAAAAAAAAAGTCAGAATCAAAGTATTAATATATAAATCTTTGGAAGGACGCTTAATGTTACTGTGGGAGCAGGTCGACCTGTGGCCGAGCAGGACACAACTGCCTCTTCAGAGTTTGATTCTCTAACATGTAGAACGGGTTCCTGCAGCTCTGCAGGGAAAAGACATTTTAAATATATCACGTGAGTTTCTTACAGGATGAGTCACCTGCTGATATTTGTTCTACTGGAAGAGACTTTAAGGATGAAATGTCTTTAATAATGCATAAAGGTTCTCACCATAGAGTTGGAGGCAGGTTGTACCTATGAAAGCACCTTCAGTATATTATTATTTTATATTGTATATATACAATATATATTGTTTTGTAAAGGGCCATTCTGTGTAATAAGGACTTTTACTTAAGTAAGAACTTGAATGCAGGACTGTTACTTGTGACAGAGTATTTTTACACTGCAGTATTGCTATTTTTACTTGAGTAAAATATCTGAGTACCTTTGAACATAGACTACTTTAAATAATGGAGCACAGTACAACATACAGTAGAATAGATCAAGTAAAAAGTTAACAATTAGATGTATATAAAACTAAATTAAGTTAAAATAGAAGCTATTCAAGAGCAATTCAAGTCAAAATTACAAGAGAACAGTGGCTCTGCTGTCGGTCTCACTTACCTTTAAACAGCAAACCGAATAATAGCAGGAGGTGCAACATCCTTCCACTGCAGTGCAAGAAATACTTTTAGTTTTGCCTGTGAGCTGTCTTTTAAACAGGTTTCACAAAGCGAAACTGAAAGAAAGGAGGGGGGTGGATCCTTTTTTTGCTGATCACAACAATGCGATGGGCAATGAATACTTCAAAACAAAAAGATAATCTTGAAATTAGAAGGAATCAACAGAGAAAAATAATAAAAAGAGAACATTTTGTATTTATGATGCTGGACTATCAAGGTAAGTTCTTATTGAATATTCACACAATAACAGGACTAACCTATTATTGATTAGATGGAAGATAACAGTGCACTGTAAATGCCTCATTGACTCACACTGCTTTTCTGTATTTATTAAGGTTACTACGAATTATATTAGTACTGTAAAGTCAACACATCCAGTTATAAGGCTTCTGGTGTGAGGTTTGCTATAATTACCCCACAGAGTACGTTCATGTTCAAATTGTCACGATAGTAAGCGTAAAAACAAAACATGTGATACGTGACATGTTGCTCCAGCCAACTGGAAGAAATTTCCCAACTCATGATCAGTTGGGCAAGTCTATTCCGGTTATTATAAATCAAGAAAAAGCTAATACAGCCAATAATGAGTCATTAAATATAATACTGTATCATACCTCACATAATAATGTGAATGGGTCTATTACCATTTCCACTGCTAATCAGCCACTTTTCCTGCCGTCACTTCTACCAATGTAAAAAAAACAAGGTTCCTGCAGCGTATTTTAGTTTAAAGAACAACTGCACCTTTGATATTAACCCTTGCGTTTCTGTCCAAAGAGGCTTCTTCATGGCCTTGGGTTAGCTGCTAGTTAGCTTTTCAGCCTTGAACTTAGCAGCTCTTCTTCTTTTCAGTAAAAAAAAAAGGAAGTGTGGGTTTACATGCAAACATGTGCCTCCAGCCGGATTTGAACCCAACACATTGTGGTCAATGCCTCCATGATTCCCCATGATGCCTCTGTGGGTTGTGGTTGTGCACCACTGATCTCATATGATTGAGTCCCATGAAATGTTGTTTACAAGATACATAGGAGGGGGAAGTTACTTTTGTAATTCCTCTTAATATTCAGGAAAGAACCTAACAGCTTTGTGGAAAGGTTACTGCAGTGTGTTTGTGGCTGCCAAACATCTGTAAGTGATTACTTACTTGATCAATAGACCATGGAAAAAAATGTGAAAAAACAATACTGTAACGGCCTGAGTAACATGTTGTTGACTGTTGAGTTGAGTGCTTTATTCAGACTTGTAGTTTAGTTAAGATAAATGGGAATGTGTTATGGGAGTAGAGATATTTACAG